>RPOG01002677.1:0-82500 GCA_008086565.1 Thalassoma bifasciatum
GCAGCTTTTATTGACTCTAATGCATGATGCAGATACCTCAGGCTATGATGAATGAGCGTGGGGATACTGTCAACCCTCCTCCTCTTTCTCGTCTTTCACCCTTGCTTTTGTGCAGGTGATAATGAAAAGTGTCAGAGAGGCACGTAACAGGCCCCTTTCACTTGCCTGCCAATAAAATAAGCTGTCATGTCAACATCCACGCTGAATGGGTACACTTGGTCTGTTTTATTTTGTGTTGTTTTACAGGGCGAGGTCCATCACTGGAGGTTTTCTCTTTAATAAATACTCCCTCTTGAATAAAGTGTATCATATTTTTGAACCTGTGCCAGCCCGCTCTGATATTTTGCTACAGGGGGATCGAACACAAAGCCACAAAGATCACATTTGAGTGTATTTCACTGCACAAACAAGAAGTCAATCCAGATCTGAATGTTGCATTAATAACACTGTGAATATGTGCAACACTTCTGACTTTGTGATGAATTAGTGCAGACTGCTCAATTAATCAGCCTCCCAAATGTTTCATAGCTCATGGAAAATATAAATGTGCTTCAAAAGGGCAGAAACAATAAAAGTAAATATTTGAATGGTCGCACCTGTGGAGTGAAAACCCCAGGTGTCATTCTCTAAAACCTTTAGAGCTCAGTTTGTTGAAACGTTACAAACAGCCGCTTTGATTTTAGATTGAGAATTTGAAATAACACACCCAAAATAAAACAAGATGTGCCATTAAAAGTAACAGGAAGAGTCACAAAATGTTTTATTTTTACTCATGAGCTCAATCTGAGATTTTTTAAGTGAAATGTGCCATTAAAAAAAAAAGTCCACATGCTTAGTTTGAAAGGGACATGCGAAAATGATTGATAGTTTCAAAATGAATACTTTTAAAAGTATTAATTTAGTAATTTTATACACCTTAAATTGTTTAAATAACAAAAAAGTTTGTACACTAATTTTTTCCATACTTTTAGTTTAGTTTTCACTTGATTTCATTAGTTTTAGTTTTGTTATAAATGCTGTTACCTTTAGATCTCAATTCCCCTTTAAGTTGGCTGATTTTTTCTCCTTCGCCATTAAAATTTCCTCTTTTTTTCTTTCTTGGACCATCTCACAAGTTTGTTGACTCTATTTACTCTTGCAGTTTTTTCAGGTTATACGCCTTTTTATAAATTATTCTTTTCTATTTGGCTTTAGCACACCTCTGAGTGTTTTCCTGCTGTGGTAATAAAGCTTTATTTCTCCAGAAAATGTTCCTCCCAGACTTATTCCTGAAAAGTTTGAACTCATATTTACATAAAACACACAGACAGCACAACCTCCTCTGTCTGTGTTTGATGTCAAATAAGAGACTGATGAAAGAAACGTTACCCTTTATAAAAAAAGACTGTTGCATAAATATCTGGAAAACCTGTATCAGTCTGTGAATTTTATTTAATGAATCAACAAGTGTATGTTATATTTCAACAGAAAAGGAAGAATTAAAGGAAATGAGAATTCAGAGGATAGGTGACTACAGAAAGAGTGAGGTCATCATAAGAGAGTTATGTGCTTTTGATACAGATAATATATGACCCAGTAAAATGATCCGTAATATTTACAGCACTTTTCTGCTGAATATTTTCATGCTATCAGATGTCGGTCATGCAGAGAGAGATTACATCTTGGCAGTTGCAAAAGCCAACCGACTGTCAGATGTAACATATAACAACAGCCAGAGACAACAGCAATTAGTCACGCTCATGAACCCAGAAGGCAAATATGATCAGGTGTTGTTTTAAAAGTGATGCAAATCAAGCTAAAGTGATACATGTTGAAAGACTGAACCTTTGCAAGGAGCTGTCACAAATGTTTCTCTGCAGTGTGGGAGCTCAGAGCAGCTCCTGCATATAAAGTCAGCCTCTTCAAAAACTGAGAAACTAAAGGGTGTGTATCTGACAAATGGTGGCCTGTGTATCCTGGATTAACCCTCTCTGAGCAGAGATCATCAGCGGCCTCCTCTGCTCGGACAGTTAAGAACGAGCTGTGCCGTTTAATGACACAGGATCCGTCTTTATTGGTCGTGTTTTAGTACTGATATGAAGTCAGGAGCTCGGTAATGACCCCCTGGGGAGGGCAGCACTCTGCTGAGCGGGGCAGATTATGAACTCCAGAGGATTTAAAGTCCTCCAGCAGCTGCGGCGCGCTCTTGATAAATGCTCCTTTAAGAGACTAGACGACTTTTTGTTGTGACTGTTGGGTTTAAAAGTCACTCAAAAAAAGACAGAACTCAAACTGAATCACTTTTGGACATTTTTGTGTGTAATTGTTCTGGGCTTCAACTTTAAATTACAGCTTTTCTATACTTCAAAACCTTCATTTCTAAGTTTATAAGACTTTAGATATGTCTCTGCTTTTTATATTACAATTTCTCTATTTAACTGTAGAAATATGTGACCGCTTATGAGCACGAAGAGAAGTTCATGTATCACTAGAATCCTAGAAATCACAAAACCTTTTGTGGATCACTGAAAATGTTATTTACACAAATGATGGTGGTGCTCAGAGAAAGAAATTATTGCATGTTATATCAAATTTTGAAATGAAACAGACAAGCATTGGCTGTCCCACTAGTTTTCAGTGTTTTTGCTATGAAGAGCAATTTCGCTTCTGACTTTAAAAATCCCTGCAAGGACTTTCTGAGTAATAATGAAAAAGTCTCACCTCAATATTTTTTCCAAATTGTAAACAATACAAATCTAGGATTTAAAATGGGTTCATCAGTGCCAAATCTGTTGATTGTTGTTACAACCCAGCCTATAGGATACAGGGTTACATAAAAGGTGACCACTCATCTCTCACTAACAATTTAACAAAATAGAACAGTAAACAAAATTGAAGTCCACACGTATAAAAATTCTAATTATTTCTTTTGTTTTAATTAAACAAAACTACCTTAAGGAGAGATAGCTGTAATAACAAAAACAACAAAACATTCTTGTAATCAAACACTCTTACCTGCATCTACAAAGAAATAAATTAATATACAAACCTATACAGACTCCCTGATAAAAACAATAGGAGAAACTTCCACCCGGGCTTCTCCCCCCACTGCAGTAGTCTGTTCAAACTTGAGAGTCTCTCAATAAAATGAAGAACTAGGTTATGTTGGTTCTGCTTGGTGAGGTTGGAGTTGGTAGATGAGCACTGGTAGGATGCAACAAAGATTCACTAATGTTGCATAACACTTCTCAAGTGATGGCACTCATGAGAAATGGAGTCGTTAACCCAGAAAAATCTCCAGCTTCTCTGGATAGTCTTTGCAGTGCTTTTAGCATCACTGGAAAATAGCCCAAAATGGACTGTAACTGAGTTTTGTAATCTTAACAGTATTTTACCCTAATATCTGCAGAAACCCCCAAAGGAAAGGTCTTTCTGGGATTAATTTTACAGTATGACAGTTTCTCCACCAACTATTTGAAGACTGTGATTTCACATCCCTGTTTACACCAGATTTCCCTGCACAATCTGTCCCTGTCATAAGATTGATTACGCATTAACACATTACCAGTGACATCCAAAGACAGTGTAATAAATAGACATCGTCCCTGTGACATCACCCATCTATTTCTGATGCAGAGTTTTGAAGCACTTCGTCATCAGCAGCCATATTGGAAATTAGACTACAGCTACAGGATGCCCATCTGGAAGTTGTCTTCCTTTGATGAGCTATCATAAAATTCACCTCCATACAATGTGTGTCGATAGAGAAATGAACTTTTCAGGCTGTAAACGTGTTTATTTTTGCCGGTGGAATCTGCATTTTGACTTCAACTTTTTGCATTTCAAAATTTGCATCTTTCATTTTCCAGAGGCTTATTACACCCCTGTTCCAAAGCAGCCAAACACACTTCCTCCTGCTCCTCCTCTTCTCTGCTCGCCAGTTTCAGCTCTGTTTTCCAAACATGAACTGTGTCTCCTTGGTGTGTTTTCCTCCCACAGGTTTGTTGGTCATTCATTCTGCAGGCAGACTTTGGCGGTCTATCAACACCAGTGTTGACAGACGGCCAATGGAGCGAAGCCAAGCAACATGGACGCAGGTGTTGGTGCAGTTCATCTGAGGAGCCATCTTTGTGAGGTCGCCATCAAAGCCGAGACCCTGACCGTCTGCGAATCAACGAGCCAGTTTATCGTTCGTGCTAAACCCGATACGGTGATGGTGTTTGGACACTTGGAAGTCAGATAAAGATCAGAGTCGTCCATCAAAATGTTAACAGAGTTGTAAAAACGTAAGCCAGAAAAATAAAGTGTTGCATCTCAAAACAAAGATGGCTGCCTTGTTGCTATCTCCTCCATCAGTCGGCTCTGTTTTGGGCCGTTATCATCCTGACCACAGTCGCCTATTCTTCTCCTCACCTCCATCATATCTGCGTTGGTGGTTTATGGTGATCGTTTATCATTTAAATCCAAAATACCAGCATGCCCGTAGTGAGGGCAGAGTAGCATAAAGATGACTTAAGTTTTCACTTTTTTATTCAGTTCAGCAGGTTCATGAAGAGAAGGACAATCTCTGCATGAAAGTTTGCTGGAAGGACACGCATAGCAATAATAAAGATGTCATCTTTGAACAATTCCTGGAGAAACAAAACAACCACAGATGATAAAAAGCAAGAACTGCTGGTGTGCTTTTTGAACCTACTTTACAGAACACCAAAAAATATCTGCACCAAAAGATTTGACTGTTTACTCCTTAGAAGATCCTCGACAACCATCTGTTCAGGGCTGATAGCAGTGACATATGTGGCTGAAGTTGATGTTGCTCATGGGAAATGGAGTCTTTCTCCCAGAAAATGACATTCTGCCTCTTGCCAGGGCGTGCGTTTGTTTGCAGAGTCACTGCTCCTCTTTAGTTTTCTCATGTTCTGGCGTCTTCTCTCTTCAAGACAGTCCGTTACTTCAAGATAAATCCAAGAAACCCTTCTCTTTAAGAAAAAGTCAGACAAATTTTTCTTTATTATAAACAGAAAAATGTTTAAAAGTAAGAGTACTCAAGGTTGCTCTAAATTCGTCACTTTCCAACTCTGGACAGTTTCAAGTCACTCCTCAGAAATCACCTCTTTTCCTTGGCTTTTCCTGATTAAATGCTTAGCTTATGTCCAAATCAGGTTCCCTCCTTTGGTTTTTGTTGTTAGTTCTTTGTTTGTTTGTCCCCTCGACCTTTGGAAAGCAACCTTGGGTTCCTTGAAAGGCACTACAGGAATTAAAGTTATTATAACTATTACTATAGCCCCTTGCATGTCAGATTGGTAAAGCTTGGTCCTGTTAGCGCTTTTCTTGGTTGTTTGCCTGTAGCCGCATAAGCATGGCAGCATAGCAGTGTGACACAGTGTACCCCATTATAAAACCACTGAAGACAAAAAAAAATCAACACTGTAATCAAAGATCAGCAATGAAAGACATCAAGCAAATGGCACTTGGCTCTTGGATACAAAGTGCAATTGAGCTTTATTTCAGAGAAGGCTCTGTGTCGCATGGAGAAATAAATCCAAAAATTACCACTCTCACACAGGAAGTGACAATTTTTCCAACCCATCAACTGATTTCAGTGTTTCTAGCTCCACTTTCTAGGGTCAGTATGTCTCGCACCCCAACAGAAGGGGACCAAAAAGTGGGACAGTCCCAGTTTCAGTCAAAGGAAATGCCATAAAATGCTGTAACGAAACTGAACTGCTTGATGAAAACAGTTCTCAAGTCCTCACAGGATCTTAACGACAAATGTCTGAGAGGTAGTCATCATTAGTCAACCAGACTGACAAAACAACCTTCATTCAACAACATTTTCTCATATTCACTGCTCTTGCAAACATACTAACTCCACACAAACATGCAGGATGGAGCTGAATGCTCTCACTTTGCCCTCATACTTCTGCAGACAAAGTTGACAGTTCTCAATCACAGATCAATATAACGCTTTGTGAGGTGTTTTTCTATCAACTCCAAAAATGTAGAAGTTGCATTTGCATATTTTGCAGACAAATGCCCTAACATCTCTAACATCTAAATTGCTAGCAGCTTAAACAGAAAGCCTGCGAGGTGTTGTAAAATCTGACTGCCATAAAACTCACTTTCAGCAACTCTCAATACCTCTAAGATCATTCAGGAATGTGAATAATTGTTCACTGTCTCTAGAGTCGACTATTTCTCGTTCCTGTTCATTAGTTGCAAACTGAGCCGCTCAGTTCGTCACTCAACAAAGTATGAATGTGTATAAGAAAAGTGTTCGTTTTTGTACCTGTAAACATCCACATCATTGCACAACTGACACAGGAACACAACAGTACAGTATGAATGTGTGCACGTTGGGAATCAAACACAAAGAAAACAACACACTATTGTGTCCAGATGATCATTTTATACCTCTCTTCCTGTTTCATATAAAAGTTTATTATTCAGTCATAAAGGCAAAACATGCATCAAAAACATGCTGCTTGAAAGACTTGATCTGCTTTGTCAGAGTCATGATGAAAATGTTTGCTGAGCTTGTAAAATCACTGAGAATTATAACAAAATCCTCGGTGACTGCTCACATTTCTGTGTACCGTATCATTAAGTTTCAGCAGTTCAGTTTACAAACTTGAAAAAGCTCGTTTGAAAGTTCTTAAAAATGTCAAACTGACAGGAGAGAANGTCCGAAAAGCCCCCCCTTCTCTTTCTTCTCGGTGCAACAATTACCCCTTTAAGGATTGGCTAATCCTGAAATATGGGCCTGTGACTAATGGTGGAATTTAGCAAGAAATCAGCTCCAGTTTCAGCAGCTTTTATTGACTCTAATGCATGATGCAGATACCTCAGGCTATGATGAATGAGCGTGGGGATACTGTCAACCCTCCTCCTCTTTCTCGTCTTTCACCCTTGCTTTTGTGCAGGTGATAATGAAAAGTGTCAGAGAGGCACGTAACAGGCCCCTTTCACTTGCCTGCCAATAAAATAAGCTGTCATGTCAACATCCATGCTGAATGGGTACACTTGGGCTGTTTTATTTTGTGTTGTTTTACAGGGCGAGGTCCATCACTGGAGGTTTTCTCTTTAATAAATACTCCCTCTTGAATAAAGTGTATCATATTTTTGAACCTGTGCCAGCCCGCTCTGATATTTTGCTACAGGGGGATCGAACACAAAGCCACAAAGATCACATTTGAGTGTATTTCACTGCACAAACAAGAAGTCAATCCAGATCTGAATGTTGCATTAATAACACTGTGAATATGTGCAACACTTCTGACTTTGTGATGAATTAGTGCAGACTGCTCAATTAATCAGCCTCCCGAATGTTTCATAGCTCATGGAAAATATAAATGTGCTTCAAAAGGGCAAAGACAATAAAAGTAAATATTTGAATGGTCGCACCTGTGGAGTGAAAACCCCAGGTGTCATTCACTAAAACCTTTAGAGCTCAGTTTGATGAAACGTTACAAACAGCCGCTTTGATTTTAGATTAATTGAGAATTTGAAATAACACACCCAAAATAAAACAAGATGTGCTATGAAAAGTAACAGGAAGAGTCACAAAATGTTTTATTTTTACTCATGAGCTCAATCTGAGATTTTTTAAGTGAAATGTGCCATGAAAAAAAAAATGTCCATATGCTTATGGCGCTTTTCCACTATACAATTCCAGCCCTACTCTACTCGGCTCGGCTCTACTCTACTCGACTCTACTCGGTTTGGTTTGCTTTTCCACTAGCCCGGCTCCAGACTCACGGTGGGCGTGGATTTTATAGCAGCTGCGCTAAAGTGCTGCGCAGAAGTGCGTGCATGTCATCTATAACGCGACACAAACATAATTTTTTACTTACATATGTGCCACCGTGGTCTGTAAAGGAAAAAACAAAGCTTTCAAAAGATTTCATTAAAGTAATACAGCGGCTCAATGTGGTGTGGCATGACACAGGAGCGGAGGTAAACAACAGCCATGTGCTGCATGCGCGCAGAGGGAAACGAAGGCGCTGCTTAACGACATTAACTCTTCACTGGATCCAGTGAGATCGCTTTAATTTTTGATTTTTGGGCCTGGTATACCAGAGATTTTTTGTTGCTCAATAATTCTTCTTTGAACTGGTTTGCCTTTTTGGATCCCTGTGGATTAATGGACTGATTGGTGCTTAAAGACTCTCGTAGCAGACAGATCGCTCCTGCGCCGACGAACTTTGATTTAATTTAAAAGACTCTTTAAAGCGAACTATCTTTGCTGTTAACTTCTTTTTCGTTTAAAAGGGACTTTTAACTTATTTAGGAATCATGAAGGTGCATTTTAAGGTGGTATCTTGTGTTCATTCAGTCTGGTTCTGTGCCGTCGGGTTTAAATGTCATTAAAAACTCGTCGCGGACTTATTTGTTTGCCTCTTGTAAGTGATTCTACAGAGTCTTAAGCTTCCGTGAGGACATTCTCTGACCAATGAGTGACCGGCAGACCGTCGACGTCACGTTTCAGTATCGGCTTTACTCGCTTGGAACCCGGGTAGAGTAGGTACTAAAAACTGGCGTCTGCCGCGTAGTACCGCGCTAGTGGAAATGCAACACAAACCGGGTAGAGTCGAGTAGAGCCGAGTAGAGTAGGGCCAAGGCGAGTCAGTGGAAAAGGGCCATTAGTTTGAAAGGGACATGCAAAAATGATTGATAGTTTCAAAATGAATAAATTTTTTTTAAATGTATTAATTTAGTAATTTGATACACCTTAAATTGTTTAAATAACAAAAAAGTTTGTACACTCATTTTTCAGAACCATACTTTTTAATTTAGTTTTCATTTGATTTCATTAGTTTTAGTTTTGTTATAAATGCTGTTGCCTTTAGATCTCAATTCCCCTTAAAGTTGGCTGATTTTTTTCTCCTTCGCCATTAAAATTTCCTCTTTTTTTTTCTTTCTTGGACCATCTCACAAGTTTGTTGACTCTATTTACTCTTGCAGTTTTTTCAGGTTATACGCCTTTTTATAAATTATTCTTTTCTATTTGGCTTTAGCACACCTCTGAGTGTTTTCCTGCTGTGATAATGAAGCTTTATTTCTGCAGTAAATGTTCCTCCCAGACTTATTCCTGAAAAGTTTGAACTCATATTTACATAAAACACACAGACAGCACAACCTCCTCTGTCTGTGTTTGATGTCAAATAAGAGACTGATGAAAGAAACGTTACCCTTTATAAAAAAAGACTGTTGCATAAATATCTGGAAAACCTGTATCAGTCTGTGAATTTTATTTAATGAATAAACAAGTGTATGTTATATTTCAACAGAATAGGAAGAATTAAAGGAAATGAGAATTCAGAGGATAGGTGACTTCAGAAAGAGTGAGGTCATCATAAGAGAGTTATGTGCTTTTGATACAGATAATATATAACCCAGTAAAATGATCCGTAATATTTACAGCACTTTTCAGCTGAATATTTTCATGCTATCAGATGTCGGTCATGCAGAGAGAGATTACATCTTGGCAGTTGCAAAAGCCAACCGACTGTCAGATGTAACATATAACAACAGCCAGAGACAACAGCAATTAGTCACGCTCATGAACCCAGAAGGCAAATATGATCAGGTGTTGTTTTAAAAGTGATGCAAATCAAGCTAAAGTGATACATGTTGAAAGACTGAACCTTTGCAAGGAGCTGTCACAAATGTTTCTCTGCAGTGTGGGAGCACAGAGCAGCTCCTGCGTATAAAGTCAGCCTCTTCAAAAACTGAGAAACTAAAGGGTGTGTATCTGACAAATGGTGGCCTGTGTATCCTGGATTAACCCTCTCTGAGCAGAGATCATCAGCGGCCTCCTCTGCTCGGACAGTTAAGAACGAGCTGTGCCGTTTAATGACACAGGATACGTCTTTATTGGTCGTGTTTTAGTACTGATATGAAGTCAGGAGCTCGGTAATGACCCCCTGGGGAGGGAAGCACTCTGCTGAGCGGGGCAGATTATGAACTCCAGAGGATTTAAAGTCCTCCAGCAGCTGCGGCGCGCTCTTGATAAATGCTCCTTTAAGAGACCAGACGACTTTTTGTTGTGACTGTCGGGTTTAAAAGTCACTCAAAAAAAGACAGAACTCAAACTGAATCACTTTTGGACATTTTTTTGTGTAATTGTTCTGGGCTTCAACTTTAAATTACAGCTTTTTTATACTTCAAAACCTTCATTTCTAAGTTTATAAGACTTTAGATATGTCTCTGCTTTTTATATTATAATTTCTCTATTTAACTGTAGAAATATGTGACCGCTTATGAGCACGAAGAGAAGTTCATGTATCACTAGAATCCTAGAAATCACAAAACCTTTTGTGGATCACTGAAAATGTTATTTACACAAATGATGGTGGTGCTCAGAGAAAGATATTATTGCATGTTATATCAAATTTTGAAATGAAACAGACAAGCATTGGCTGCCTTGCTAGTTTTCAGTGTTTTTGCCATGAGGAACAAATTTGCTTCCGACTTTAAAAATCCCTACAAAGACTTTCTGAGTAATAATGAAAAAGTCTCACCTCAATATTTTTTCCAAGCTGTACTCCAATAATAATCTAGGATTTAAAATGGGTTCATCGGTGCCAAATCTGTTGATTGTTGTTACAACCCAGCCTATAGGATACAGGGTTGCATAAAAGGTGACCACTCATCTCTCACTAACAATTTAACAAAATAGAACAGTAAACAAAATTGAAGTCCACACGTATAAAAATTCTAATTATTTCTTTTGTTTTAATTTAACAAAACTACCTTAGGGAAAGATAGCTGAAATATGAACAACAACAAAACACTCTTGTAATCAAAAACTCTTACCTGCATCTACAAAGAAATAAATCAATATACAAAACTATATAGACTCCCTGATAAAAAAAAAATAGGAGAAAACTTCCACCCGGGCTTCTCCCCCCACTGCAGTAGTCTGTTCAAACTTGAGAGTCTCTCAATAAAATGAAGAACTAGGTTATGTTGGTTCTGCTTGGTGAGGTTGGAGTTGGTAGATGAGCACTGGTAGGATGCAACAAAGATTCACTAATGTTGCATAACACTTCTCAAGTGATGGCACTCATGAGAAATGGAGTCGTTAACCCAGAAAAATCTCCAGCTTCTCTGGATAGTCTTTGCAGTGCTTTTAGCATCACTGAAAAATAGCCCAAAATAGACTGAAACTGAGTTTTGTAATCTTAACAGTATTTTACCCTAATATTTGCAGAAACCCCCAAAGGAAAGGTCTTTCTGGGATTAATTTTACAGTATGACAGATTTTTCCACCAACTATTTGAAGACTGTGATTTCACATCCCTGTTTACACCAGATTTCCCTGCACAATCTGTCCCTGTCATAAGATTGATTATGCATTAACACATTACCAGTGACAGCCATAGACAGTGTAATAAATAGACATAGTCCCTGTGACATCACCCATCTATTTCTGATGCAGAGTTTTGAAGCACTTCGTCATCAGCAGCCATATTGGAAATTATACTACAGCTACAGGATGCCCATCTGGAAGTTGTCTTCCTTTGATGAGTTATCATAAAATTCACCTCCATACAATGTGTGTCGATAGAGAAATGAACTTTTCAGGCTGTAAACGTGTTTATTTTTGCCGGTGGAATCTGCGTTTTGACTTCAACTTTTTGCATTTCAAAATTTGCATCTTTCATTTTCCAGAGGCTTATTACACCCCTGTTCCAAAGCAGCCAAACACACATCCTCCTCCTCCTCCTCCTCCTCGTCTCTGCTCGCCAGTTTCAGCTCTGTTTTCCAAACATGAACTGTGTCTCCTTGGTGTGTTTTCCTCCCACAGGTTTGTTGGTCATTCATTCTGCAGGCAGACTTTGGCGGTCTATCAACACCAGTGTTGACAGACGGCCAATGGAGCGAAGCCAAGCAACATGGACGCAGGTGTTGGTGCAGTTCATCTGAGGAGCCATCTTTGTGAGGTCGCCATCAAAGCCGAGACCCTGACCGTCTGCGAATCAACGAGCCAGTTTATCGTTCGTGCTAAACCCGATACGGTGATGGTGTTTGGACACTTGGAAGTCAGATAAAGATCAGAGTCGTCCATCAAAATGTTAACAGAGTTGTAAAAACGTAAGCCAGAAAAATAAAGTGTTGCATCTCAAAACAAAGATGGCTGCCTTGTTGCAATCTCCTCCATCAGTCGGCTCTGTTTTGGGCCGTTATCATCCTGACCACAGTCGCCTATTCTTCTCCTCACCTCCATCATATCTGCGTTGGTGGTTTATGGTGATCGTTTATCATTTAAATCCAAAATACCAGCATGCCCGTGTGAGGAGCAGAGTAGCATAAAGATGACTTAAGTTTTCACTTTTTTATTCAGTTCAGCAGGTTCATGAAGAGAAGGACAATCTCAGCATGAGAGTTTGCTGGAAGGACACGCATAGCAATAATAAAGATGTCATCTTTGAACAATTCCTGGAGAAACGAAACAACCACAGATGATAAAAAGCAAGAACTGCTGGTGTGCTTTTTGAACCTACTTTACAGAACACCAAAAAGTATCTGCACCAAAAGATTTGACTGTTTACTCCTTAGGAGATCCTCGAGAACCATCTGTTCAGGGCTGATAGCAGTGACATATGAGGCTGAAGTTGATGTTGCTCATGGGAAATGGAGTCTTTCTCCCAGAAAATGACATTCTGCCTCTTGCCAGGGCGTGCGTTTGTTTGCAGAGTCACTGCTCCTCTTTAGTTTTCTCATGTTCTGGTGTCTTCTCTCTTCAAGACAGTCCGTTACTTCAAGATAAATCCAAGAAACCCTTCTCTTTAAGAAAAAGTCAGACAAATTTTTCTTTATTATAAACAGAAAAATGTTTAAAAGTAAGAGTACTCAAGGTTGCTCTAAATTCGTCACTTTCCAACTCTGGACAGTTTCAAGTCACTCCTCAGAAATCACCTCTTCTCCTTGGCTTTTCCTGATTAAATGCTTAGCTTAGGTCCAAATCAGGTTCCCTCCTTTGGTTTTTGTTGTTGGTTCTTTGTTTGTTTGTCCCCTCGACCTTTGGAAAGCGACCTTGGGTTCCTTGAAAGGCACTATAGGAATTAAAGTTATTATAACTATTATTATAGCCCCTTGCATGTCAGATTGGTAAAGCTTGGTCCTGTTAGCGCTTTTCTTGGTAGGCAGCGTGTAGATTGTTTGCCTGTAGCTGCGTAAGCATGGCAGCATAGCAGTGTAACACAGTGTACCCCATTATAAAACCACTTAAGGAAAAAAATACAACACAGTAATCAAAGATCAGCAATGAAAGACATCAGGCAAATGGCACGTGGCTCTTGGATACAAAACATAATTGAACTTTATTGCAGAGAAGGCTCCGTGCTGCACGAAGAAATACATCTAAATATTACCACTCTCGCACAGGAAGTGACGATTTTCCCAACCAATCGATGGATTTTAGGGTTTCTAGCTCCACTTTCTAGGGTCAGTATGTCTCGCACCCCAACAGAAGGGGACCAAAAAGTGGGACAGTCCCAGTTTCAGTCAAAGGAAATGCCATAAAATGCTGTAACGAAACTGAACTGCTTGATGGAAACAGTTCTCAAGTCCTCACAGGATCTTAACGACAAATGTCTGAGAGGTAGTCATCATTAGTCAACCAGACTGACATAACAACCTTCATTCAACAACATTTTCTCATATTCACTGCTCTTGCGAACATACTAACTCCACACAAACATGCAAGATGGAGCTGGATTCTGTTTTAATGCCCCTGCTTTGTCCTCATCCTTTTGCAGAAAACGCTGACAATTCTCATTTACAAATCAACATACTGCTTTGTGAGGTATTTTCTATCAACTCCAAAAATGTAGAAGTTGCATTTGCATATTTTGCAGACAAATGCCCTAACATCTAAATTGCTAGCAGCTTAAACAGAATGCCTGCGAGGTGTTGTAAAATCTGACGGCCATAAAACTCACTTTCAGCAACTCTCAATACCTCTAAGATCATTCAGGAATGTGAATAATTGTTCAGTGTCTCCAGAGTCGACTATTTCTCTTTCCTGTTCATTAGTTGCAAACTGAGCCGCTCAGTTCGTCACTCAACAAAGTATGAATGTGTGTAAGAACAGTGTTCGTTTTTGTACCTGTGAACATCCACATCATTGCACAACTGACACAGGAACACAACAGTACAGTATGAATGTGTGCACGTTGAGAATCAAACACAAAGAAAACAACACACTATTGTGTCCAGATGATCATTTTATACCTCTCTTCCTGTTTCATATAAAAGTTTATTATTCAGTCATAAAGGCAAAACATGCATCAAAAACATGCTGCTTGAAAGACTTGATCTGCTTTGTCAGAGTCATGATGAAAATGTTTGCTGAGCTTGTAAAATCACTGAGAATTATAACAAAATCCTCGGTGACTGCTCACATTTCTGTGTACCGTATCATTAAGTTTCAGCAGTTCAGTTTACAAACTTGAAAAAGCTCGTTTGAAAGTTCTTAAAAATGTCAAACTGACAGGAGAGAAAAGTTATGACAGCGTTTATGCAAATCTTAGAGCAGAACAAAGATGTGCTTATCTTGTCCTGCAGTGATCACCCATGCAAAAATGGAAACTGTATAAACGTCTGTCAGTCTTTTACTGAGTCACTCAGTGTTTAACCTTTGCCATTAGTCACTTTATCTCCTCTATCTCCTAATGACGCTAACATTTACATTTACATGCCTCTGCCTGCAGATTCTGAATTCTCCTTTGGAAATAGACCTTCGGCCAAAAAATGAGTAAGCTTGATTATTCTGAATTCTCTGTTTGTCTTTGTTTATTTCATGGTAGCAAAAAGAATCATAGTATATCATATATTTTGTTTCATAATATATTAAAAGTGTGGTCTAGTTTGGAGAGTAAAAGTTTTTCCTTCTTATCTTAGTAATTCCTCTTAGTTAATCCACATGGCGGTTGTTACCAAACATCTTGAACTTATATGATTAATGAAATGAGGTGAGTGTTCAGATTGAATGAACAGTCGGGTCACAATCCTTTAATTTGTTTATCAATAAGTGATAGATTTTTAACTAATATCACTCTCTGGACTCTTTTCAGTGGATAGAACTAAGAAAGGAACAAGAAAGAACAAAAGGACAGACAGGAAAGAAGATAACAAATAAGACAGAGGTAGGCAGGAAGAAAGGAAATAAGGAAGGAGGGAGTGAAGGTGGGAAGGAAGGCAGAAGGAAAGGAAAGGGAAAGAAAAAGAGGTAGCAAGGAGGAAAGTGCAGTATGAAGAATGGAAGGAACAAAGGAAGGAGAGGAAGAAGGAGGTTAAAGAGAGGGGGAAAAGGGAGGGAAGAAGAAATAGGCAAAAAACTAAAGGACAGGAAAGGAAGGAAGGAAGGAAGTAGAGAGAAGGACGGAAGAATAGATAAAATTGAGAAGACTAGGGAAATTAAGGGGGGAAGGAAGGTAGGAAGGAAGGAAGGAAGAATAGATAAAATTGAGGAGACTAGGGAAATAAAGGAAGGGAGGAAGGAAGGAAGAAAGGAGGGAATGAAGAAAGGATGGAAGAATAGATAAAATTGAGAAGACTAAGGAAATAAAGGAAGGAAGGAATGAAGAGGAAGAAAGGAAGGAAGGAAGTATACATAAAATTGAGAAGACTAAGGAAATAAAGGAAGGAAGGATGGAAGGAAGGAAGGAAGGAAGAAAGGACGGAAGGGAGGAAACAAGGATAGATAAAATTGAGAAAACTAGGGAAATCAAGGAAGGAAGGAAGAGGAAGAAAGGATGAAATTGAGAAGACCAGGGAAATAAAGGAAGGAAGGAAGAATAGATAAAATTGAGAAAACTAGGGAATCAAGGGAGGAAGGAAGGAAGGAAGGAAGGAAGTATAGATAAAATTGAGAAGACTAGGGAAATAAAGGAAGGAAGGAAGGAATGAAGAGGAAGGAAGGAAGGAAGTATAGATAAAATTGAGAAGACTAGGGAAATAAAGGAAGGAAGGAAGGAAGAAAAGATAAAATTGAGAAAACTAGGGAAATCAAGGGAGGAAGGAAGGAAGGAGAGATAGATATGAACAAATAAGGAAATGGGGAAGAACAAAGAGGACTTCAAGGAAACAAGAAATGAAATTCTGTGAAAGAAAAGTCTTTCTTCCCTCCATTCTCTCCATTTGGGTGGCCACATGGAGGGCAAGGTGAGAGCAGCAGACCTGCACATGGCACCGTCTGAAAAGCTCGACCCCCCACCTCCTCAGGAGAGTCAAATGGGCTTAGCACATCAATAAAGTCTACGTCTCTCACATGTAGAAATACCAAACTATCAGTCACACAGCAGGAAGCAGAGCCTGGTCCTCACACTCCTCTACACTTGATCTTACATCCTCTCTGAACATGTGTGTTCAAAATGTGCCTCCTTTCTCCTTCACACCCTTTGACCAAAAATCTGTTTGTGGGGACGATAAATCATATTTAACGTATTTAACCCACTGCTTTGTTTTATCCTTCAAACAAAGGCTCAGTTAAAACTCTGCTGCCTTTTTTCTACAGAAGCTAGTTGTTTCAAGCCTGGTACAAAAAATGACTTCTGTGGTAACACATATAAGGGGAATTTTCTTATAACTCAGCAGATATTAATGTTTATGTTTCAACCAAAGGAAGTTTCCCCTGGAATTCTGTGTATTTGGACCATAGGAACTGGGTTCTAAGTTTAGCTCTAAGGTAGTACTTTTCAAACGTCCAGGAACTTTCGAATGCTTTGGTTCACAAGAAGAGGGCGCTAAGAAGGGCAGTTTTATCATACTATAACCAGCAAAAGGAGCAGATTAGTGTAGTCAACTGACCAGAAGTGCACTTTACCACATGTTTTGGTTCCCAAGAGGACACTTTAGCACATTTTGGCTCCCAAGAAAACCTGTTCGCACATGTTATGGTCCCCAAAGTTCATCATTGTTTAACCTGACAAAGGGGCAGATGTGTGGGGTTCATTTTAGAAAGCGTTTGGCTCCTCAGAGGACACTTGAGTGTATTTTGGCTACCAAGAGGACACTATAAACAATTTTTTAGTTCCCCAAAGGCCACTCTAGCACATGTTTTAGCTCCCAAGAAAACACTTTAGCATGTATTTTGGTTCCCAAGAGGGCAATTTGGTGTGTTTTTGCTCCTAAGAGAGCACTTAAGTACATTAATTGGCTCCCAAGAGGCCACTACAAAAGGCGTTTTGGCTACCAAGAGGACACGTGTGTTTTGACTCCCAGGGCCTATTAGTGTGGTTCACTGACCAGGAGGGCAATTAAGTTTGGCTCTTGAAAGGACACTTTGTAGTATTTTGGCCACCAAAAGGCCTCTTTGGCACATTGTTTGGCACCTAGGAGGGTAGTTTATCATGTTTTGACCAGCCAAAAGAGCTGATTACTGGGGTTTGCCAACAAAGCGCGCACTTCAGCATTTGTTTTGACTCCCAAGAAGGCACTTCAGCGTACATTTTCAACAACTAGGTAGGAGGAGGGTGGCAACCGCCCCTTCCCTGCTCCCCCTCTATGCACACCACTGGTACTGCTCTATTTTGCAGCTTAACACAAGTCTACAACACCGAATTTGCAGCTTTGTCTGAAAAAGAGCAATATTAATATACCAAACAAGACATTCGACTGAATCTCTTGATCTCATGAAAAGAAACATGGGTAGGACAAACCCTCCCCTAATTGTTTCAGGTCTTTGAATCCCACTGTGACTTAAACTTCCTCCCTGAGCTCTGTTCTGTTTCATTGGTGTGAAAGATCAAGATGGAGGAAAATGAGGCTCTTAGGCTTTAACGTATGAAGTGTTTCCTCTGGTTTAAAGTGCAGAGAGGTGAAGCTTTAAAATCCATCCCTGAGTGAGCATGTGTCTATCTCAGGGCCTCATTGAGTTACAAAAGCCTGTGATGAGGGAAGGAGAGGGGTTGTAGGGGGGGAGGGAGAAAACACCTGCCTCTCCTCTCTGTCCAACAAAGAGGTTATGTTCCAGTGAAACGCCACCATAAACCTGGACACGGACACGCAAGCCCTAATCGACCTGATCCCGAGGTGTCCCATCTTCTCTGAAGTTGCTGCCAAAAAAACTCCTCCTCTCCTCCTCTCTGGACCCCAGATACATCCCCTCACTCCCCCGCTGAGCTCAGGTCTGCTCATCATCTTCAGGGTTCAGAATATAAAATCCTGCACGAAAAAAAAAAGAGTAAAAGCCAGATTTGCAGCTCGTGACTTTCTGCAGTTAATGTGAGATTTCCCTTGGATGATGTCTCTTATTTCCAGAACTTGAAATGAAAGTGACATGATGTGAGGCTGTCAAGTGTCCACCAGCAGGCGTCTCCATTGGTGAAAAAGATTAAAAAAAAAAAAAAAAAAAACAGTATCTGGGTGGAAAGAGCAGCAGCCCTCCCCGGGGAGCGATCCATCTTGTACTGGAGCTCTTGTGAAGTGCTTTTTAGTATCAGGTGCATCATCTTGAGAACACATCTGACATTCCTGGCTGAATTAGTCTGAAATTCCCACATAAAAAAAGAAAAAAAAAATCAAGCAGAGCCAGGTGGCGAAGCGTTACGTGCTCACGCTGTGTAGAACTAAAACGTTTTGCGTGTCTCTGTTGGAGGAATGTTTGGGCAATCTTAGATCGAGGTCATTTTTTATTCTCTGCCACAGATACTTTTAACTGGAGGCTGTCAGCGGAGGAACCATTCTTCACGAAGCTGCTGGCTGTCACACAGAACTAATTCTTCATCTTCATAAGCAACACGAGAACCATTTTTCCATTGCACTTTAAGGCAAGGTTGCATTAACACTAACGTCACTCTCAGCGCTTTATAAAAGTCAGATGTTGTTGCTCTAACAGGTGAAATCCTGCTTGTAACACTAACTATTCACATCAGTCACCAATTTGGCTTTGTCCACATTCATTTTAGTTATATCCCACTTGACGCAGGTATAGGAAAAAGTTATTTTTGCACATGTAGAGTCGGTGAAGACCTCGGTCTGTATAAATCTTCTTGGACTTTTTTTTCAGTTTGTAAGTTTACACCTGTATTTGATGTATCTGTATCGGGCCGTAGCTGTCTCACTGTCTCTTCTCTCTCCTGAAATTTATTTTTCATGGAAAGAAAAGTCTGATTCCACATAAATCAATCCTATGTCTATTTGAGGAAAACTTCCCCCCACGAATAAATAACCGTGATAACAACTGCGCATGTTTTGCTGGAAAGTTGGAAGGAGTCAAGAAAGTTTCCACTTATGTTCCTAAATATCAGTTATTATTATACGTAGACATGTTTTTGTGTCATGTGCAAAAAAAAACTCAAAAGGAGACTAGTTAAGATGATACAAAACAGAAAATCAGCAAGTTTTATGGGATGAATTTCACACACAGTCCTGTTTGCTGTGTTAGCACAGACACAAAGCATCCGCTCTCCGCTGTCATAATGAGGCTCGCATTAACCCCTCACCGCTGAAGAGCAAAATGAAGGATTTCTAAAAAACTTTGTGAAAGGCTTTTAGCGCATCCTGTTATCTGATATGATTCACAGCGAGTTGGGAAAGACGAGCAAGTGTGAAATCTTCACCGCTTGGCGTTCTCGGCCTTCACATGAGACAAGATGAATGAGCTTGATGAGTTCTTCAGTTTCCATCTCAGCCTCCTTCCTCTCGTTTAGCCTTCATGCTTTCTTTCCCTCCCTCACTCCCCACTCTTTTCATTTTTTTTTTTTTTTGCCATCAAGGAATGACTTTGTTAGGATGTTACGAGCTGATGTGAAGTAAGAGAACGGAGAGAAACATGGGTGATGGATCGTAAATTACAGGTTTATGGAACTGTGCGATTTGATCTGGGTGTCAGCTATTGTGAGGAGATTGGAGCCAGAAGGTTTCCTCAGGCTGTTTGTCCTCCAGATGAAAATAAAAGAAGGCAGGCCAAAACAATTAGTCTCTGCAGACCTGTGCTTTGCACTGCAGCCAATGCTCTGCAAAAGTGTCAAACTCAAATGTTTGCACAGAAATGTCAAGTCAGACTGACTTATTTGTGGATCTGGTTCAAGGTTTTGTGCATCACTGTCTGAAAGAGCGCTGCAGAAAAGATACAAGTCCAACATATCTCCTTGATATTTTCTGCATCCAGTGAGGAATTTCCAGATAATTTGTACTCACATTCAAGGTTTTCTTTTAACTTATGGTTCATATCTCCAAACATTAAACATCACTGTTGCAAACCCGACCATGAGGTGGGTATCATAGCCCCCCTGTAGAGGAGAACAAAACATCAGCCGGCTCAAGAAGAGTCTCAGCAAGTGCAGCCGCCACATACCACATTTTAACAAGTATCTCACCACACTCACGCTGTAACCAAGTCAAACCATATGTACGGGAGGGAGAAGAGGGAGGGGGGGTCTGTGAAGGGGAGCGGGTGTCCCATCTCAGGATGGAGTCATAAGTCATGTTGAAATAGTTCAGAGAACAACAACATGTGGATAGTTACCATCCTGAGGGTGGAAAACAAAAAGCAGACAGGCGGCTAACAGAGAGATAACAGCTTTTTACTTTCTTCACACACCTGCGAACAGGAGCCCAGACTTACTGCCAACGCCTAGAAAGGTTTTTGGGCTTTCATGTGCAGCTAATCGGTCAGGGGTGTCCAAACTTTCTTTTTTTAAAGAAGGCCACATTTTATTGTGCGTAAATGAACAAGGGCCAGCTGCTCCTACTGACATATTTCTGTCCTATACTTTTAGTGATTTCTGTTCAAAATCAGTCTCTAAGTGTGATCAAGCATCTTCATACCATCATCACAGACTGATGAAATCAAAGCTCACCTGTCCCTCAAGTGTCTCTTTATACCAGATGATAAATGGTCAGATTTCTGCAGTGTTACTTGCTGTGTAAATATCAGCAAACTCTGCCTCTTCATATGGAAAATGTTCTCCATTAGAGGGCGATGCGAAGAAAACGCGTAAGGATGTTTTGAAGGCAGGATCAGGATCTGGATTTTATCATGACTGTTTTTCATAGTTAGTCTAAAACATTTCTTATCCTGCATTCTGAACAGTTTTTCACCAATAGCTATCTTTTTTGCACAATTTCATCACTTTTATCCCATCTTTTGCCCTCAAATGTGTTTTTTGAACTCATGCATTTTCACATCATAATAAAAGCATTCATTCATTTCAACACGTCATGTGTAAAAGTTGTCGAATTTCTACAGAATGTACAGAGTTTAAGCTTTATACAAGTCGTCTATGCATGGTGAGCCTTTTGACAGTCTGTTGACCGGTGAAACTTGTTCTAGAGAGAGTATACATGGTATTAAATGTGATTAATTTCAGTAATCACTTAAATATTTGGCTAAATCAGATCAAAGAAATACAATAGTAGAACTCAGGAGTACGCTTAATAATGAAAGTAAGAGCATTCCCACACACGCAATGCAAAGGGAACTCAAGGGATTGAGATTGAACAGGAAGGCTAACTGGAAAAAAAGGCTTCAGATTGCTCAGAAGCACAAAGTTGGACTCTGGAATGGAAGAAGGTCATGTGGTCTGATGAGTCCAGATTTATCCTGTTCAAGAGTGATGGGCGCATCAGGGTAAGAAAAGAAGCAGGTGAAGTGATGCACCCATCATGCCTAGTGCCTACTGTACAAGCCTGTTGGGGCAGTGCTATTATCTGGGGTTGCTGCAGTTGCTCAGGTTCAGCAACATTATGTTCTCAAAGAATGAGATCAGCTGACTACCTGAATATACTGAATGACCAGGTTATTCCATCAATGGATTTTTTTTCCCTGATGGCATGGGCATATACCAAGATGAAAATGCCAGGATTCACCAGGCTCAAATTGTGAAAGAGTGGTTCAGGGAGCATGAGACATCTCTTTCACACATGGATTGGCCACCACAGAGTCCAGACCTTAACCCCATTGAGAATCTTTGGGATGTTCTGGAGAAGACTTTGTGCAGTGGTCAGACTCTCCCATCATCAATATAAGATCTTGGTGAAAAATTCATGCAACACTGGATGGAAATGAATCTTGTGACATTGCAGAAGCTTATTGAAACAATGCCAAAGTGAATGTGTGCTGTAATCAAAGATTAAGACGGTCCAAAGAAATATTAGAGTGTGTCCTTTCGTTTTTTTGGGGGGTTTTTTGGCCGGGCAGTGTATCTGCTGCAAGATTTTATTTAAATCAAAGATAACATGTAAGTTTTAAGTCTTTTATGACCTGATAGAGTGAGGTGTCCTTGGTCATTGGATGGAGAAGTGAAGATGCTTTGCTTCAGCGTTTAAAACAAAGCCTGATAGAAGATAAAGCAGTTTAAATGTAACACAGGTGCTTGTGTGTCTTTCTGCACGCTGTACGTACTGTGCTCCTCTCCTCTTATCTCCTGGGGCTCGTTGTAGCGGTTCATCTCTTTCATGGATCAGCAAATCAATCGGCTGCTGTCACTCTGAGGAATCCACAGCAGAAGGAGAGCTCTGCGGTGTGAAACGACACCTTGAGCTGAGGGGGGAAAAACACACACTGCAGCACGGCGTGTGATGTGTTTCACCTCCCTCACAGCAGTTGTTCCGACGTTTCAACACACACACACACACACACACGCGCACGCTCAAACACACTGCTGTCCCCCCTCCTGTGACCACATCATGACCTCATTCCAGTCACCTGCTGCTGAGACCGTGCCTAACCTGCCCTCCTAACCGGAAAATCAGCCGCCTTTTTTAACAAACGCTCACAGGTCAATGTGCTACTTGCTCAGATACATACCTCCACTTTCTGACATGTTTGTGCACCCAAACAGCGGGTGGGAATTGTTTTGCCTTGTGCAAAAAAAAAAAAAAAAAAAAAAAGATGTGTTTGTTGCATGCAGATCTGAGCTCACAGGCCTTAGATCTGAGCTGAGGGTGAATGAAAACCAGCTTGCAAAGTTACATCCTGTACGAGGAACAAAGAGCGATCCCGAACGAGCCCCACGGGACTCCCTGGCCACTCTTAAACATTTGGAACATTTATGCTGCTTTAAATTCTCTCTTTTTTTTAACTCTTTCCCCCTTGATATTCGCTCCGAGGAATGAATTTGTTTGCCAGGGCAATTCAGCTCTCTATTGTGAATACCTTTTAAGTACATGTGGGGATTTTGTGGTTGCAGGATTATGTTTCTAGATGCAATTTATTACAGTCTCAAAGAGGAGGCATTGAAATAGGTCACTTCAGCTCGATGCTCGTGCTGTTTAAAAGGAGCTGAGTGTAAATGTTATGTTTCCATGTGCTGTTTATAAGTGAACCAGGAGTTTTGGCTTCAGTGTGATGATGGAAACTTCAAATCTCTGCGCTCCTTTAAGCCAAAAACATCACAGCAGGAGGTTTTTTCTTTTGAAGCAGCAGTTTTAACACCCCCCTAACATTATCTTAGTGTAACCACAAGAGGAAACAGGCTAATTCTCAAAGTGCTCTACGGCTATTTTAGCCGCTAATAGCAGCGCTGGGCAGCTCAGGCCATCGTGGCAATTCCCATGAAATCTCCTGATATTTCTTTCATTTGTTCTCCGTCCACAATTAGTCGTGGTCAGGCTGATCAAAGGCGGCGGCCGGGCGGTTGCATGTGAACCGGCGTCCACTTGCAATGACATCCACAAACCAGAATGAAATATGAAATATCAAGTTTCCACGGATGTATGGACTTGTAAAAAGGAATCCGAGGAATAGGAGGGTTTTCACACCGAGTAATGTGAAACATTTGGTGCGGATTGTTGGCCTCAGCAGAGGGAAGACGAGAGCCAAAATCTGTCAGGCAGTAAAACCAGGAGCAGGCACAAGTTTAAACAATTGCACTCACTCAGTGCGATTGATTTAGACGTCATTACGCTGCTCGCACCGCAACGCAGAAAGATGCCAAAAACAAGACACAATGCAAAACAAGACGCAATGCACAGCTGGAGACAAACAAGTTTCTTCAGTGCAACTTCTGACACTTGAAGGTGAGCAACGAAGAAAGTGAATATACAGAAAACTGCAATTTAAACAAAAAATGGTCACATTGTGAAAAAAAATTCCCATTTCTAAAACCATTAAACTTCAAAAGAATAAAATTATGCTTCAAGTATAAAACTCCTCGAAAAGATGGAAAAAGAGTAAATCGAAAGGGACCATGGGATATTTGTAGATTCCGTGAGAGATAAAGTTTTATTCAAAATGATAAAAACACTGTAATTATCTTCAGTTCATATTTCGCCCCTAAACGCAGAATAAAAAAATTTATCAGAATGACAATTCCGATTTATTACCAAGTACTTTTTACATCAGAAGGAATTTGTTTTGGTCTGTTGGTGCAAGTAATTAAAAAGAAAAAACAAGAGCATAAATAACATGGTATTAAGAATATAAAAAACAAGTGTTTGCACGCAAAAGTGAAAAATAAAAATATATGCATGTTTATTTATATGTAAACGTTTGTAAATATAGATAATATGTATAAAATATGAAGACGGAGTTGTGATATTCAACATGTAGTAAAATCGCAGCTAAAAATGCAAATTCTTTATCTACATTTGTGTGTCTCAAAAGAACATTAAAATACAAGAATGAAAGTGTTACGTGACACTGTAAAAGATATGATGTAATTTTAAGTATTCTTTTACAACAATATCTGCAGTGACTTACTAGGGTTAGGTCTTCTTAGTATATAACTGTAAACAGAAAAGGATTGTGAGAGGAATAGAAAAGTAATATACCATAAATGAAAATACATTTATGACGATTAACCAGGAAATAACACAACAAGCTCTAAAATACAAAAATAAAGACAAAAATGTAAGATAAATAAAGAAAAAGAAATCAACAGCAACCTTTTTACGTTACATTTTCCATCACAGCACACAATATCTGTGTACTTTAAATCTAAAAACTTAGAATATGATTGTCTATTTTTTCCAATGAGAAAAATGTACTTTCTGAAAATATTATTATTATTCTTTAAATAGAAAATAGCTTTGGTTTGACTTCATAAAGACAAACATCATCCAGAAACAAACAGCAATTTCTGCATTTGATCTGTTTCATTGTGACTGTATTCAGGAGAAATTTGTCTGGGGTGAGCAAAGTTTTTGAGGATTAGTAGGTATTTTCTCCAATGATTTATAATATATTTCTTATTTCATCTCTTTATTGTGTCTTTTCCAAATCTTCAAATCGACTCAACCAGCGTTGACCCATCAATAACTGTGGCTCAAACTTGATTAGACATGTTTTCCTGAGCACATCCAAACCTGAGCATAAGTCTTAACACATCAACAGTAAAATGTTTTAAAATGATGCAATTTCTGGATTATTTCAAGTGGTTTTTACTGTAAACCGTGATCACACATGCCGCTGTAAGAAGAGGTGTCCAGACGTCCTGCTGACTGCTTCACATGATGGATCTGCAGACCTGCAGAACAAAGCTGGCCGAGGACAAACAGAGAATGTGAACCAAATAGGCCACTTCATCATTCTGCAGCAATTGGCAGTAAATGTGGTGTCGGGTTCCCGCATGTCTACCCTCCACATCTTGCCATAAATACTGCTAAAAAGCAGACAGGTTGTGTGCGAGTGGATGAAGAAGAAGAGGTAACAGGAGGTAAAACCATCGTCCTGAAACAAGCAGCAGATTTTGTTCCAATCAGTGTTGACTGAGACAGGTGTTGTTGTGCTTGTTGACCTTTACAGGCTGAATGGGCCATTGAAAAGCTGTGTAAGCAAATAAATAGCCATCCGTTGAGGAGGGTGGGGTGTGTTTGGGTGGGGTGGGGTGAGTCGGGGTCTGTGTGTAACAGAAGCTGCAGAAAGAGAAGCTTTATCTGTTTAGCAGGCGTCCTCCTGCTGCAGAAGCGTCCGGGCTGTCAGGGTGAGAAGCCTGTTTGCGACGAGTGACCTGAAGCTTTAATTGCTTCCTCTGAGTTTTCCATCTGCAGGGAAGAGTGTGCACTTTCTCTGTCTTATATTACCACCAAAAGGTTCATGTGTCTGTAAATACCAAATTCACTTCAATCCACAATAAAAACTCAAATCTGTAGTGAGCGTTTCAGCTTGAATATGTGTCACGGGGTTTTTTGTGTCTTCATATTTACATTTCTCAGAGATCACCTGTCAACACTGTGATCTTCTTCTTCCTAGATGTTACATTTGTGCAGGTGGAGCGCTTTTCTCACTCTTTTCAGTCCAAGAAACAACCAAGAGGTGATCCAAGATTGTAATTCTTCTTTTGGCCAAAAGATGCAGATGACAAGTGATGACAATTTGGGAAGTCCTACTCAAAAAAAAAAAGTAAAAAGTTTTCTGTCATCAAAGTCATCCCCCTTTCTCTCATTGTTCATCTTTTATTTGTTTGGTTTATCTGTGCAACAACATCTTTTCCCAATCAGCTACAAATAAACAGTTACTCAACAAAAATTGTCTTTTTACTTGAAATTAAATTCTGAGATTTGGCAAATTCTTAAAGATATGAGGAAAAAAATGACTTTTTCTTTTGTTTGAATAGCAAAGATTTCTTAAAATTTTACAAAAGAGACAAAGTGTGTCTCCTTACGATTCTTCACAGGTAAATGTTCACTTTAAGACCTGTTGTATACATACAAAGTCTCAAGTTGCATCTCTAAGACATAATTTTAACCTCCTCTATCTGCCTCTTTGTTGAATTCATTGATGATACATTTTATTTAAGGAGTGTTTTTCAGAAACTATAGATGCTTTACAAGGTAAAAAGACAAGAGTGCAGTTTCAAAAACCAGATTCAAAATACAAAATAGTGAAATGACCGTGAGGATGTGGTGGGGGACAGAGTTTGACAAGGGAGTACAGATGGGATCTAAGATGCAAGAGGAGGATTTCATGGAAGTGATGAATTTAGATGGATTGGCTTGGGAGGAGAGGGAAAATTTAGACAGAAGAGATGATAAGAGGAGCAGGAGGGAGGGAGAAGACATGGGAAGGGAGCACTGAGGAAAGGGGGTTATAGATGGAGTCAATTTTAGACTAGAAGAAAGAGAAGAAGGAGTTGCATTTGTCAATGAATTTGAGGTGTTGTCACTGGAGTTAAGTAGATTGTTAATGATGGAAAAAGAGCCATTACACACTAACTGGACCTAAAATTAGACTTTTTTAGATCTTGTATCAAACTGTTTAGATGGTAGAAATAAAGCACAATGGGGCGCCTGTGTCATACACTGGTTTAGGTTGTTATTAATCGCTAGAGAGCAGGGCCTGCATTTCCTTTCAGCAAATGCTGGATGTTGGAATGCTTAGCACCGCATTTCAACATTAAGCACTTTCTTGCAGCAAATGCTTAATGTTGAAAGGCTAAGCCACAACCCTAACTTTATTATCTCTATTGCTTCATTGGAGCAGCAGTGAACTGAGTGACACCCATGAGTCCTATTCATCAAACCTGGGTCTTCGAGAGACTTCCATCTCCTCCCACATTGACATTATAATCATAAATGCTGATGCTCACAACAACTACAAGAAGCAGAAAAGCTGTAAAATAGATCTATAGGTACATGAAAAGGCAAACCATCAAAATCAAGATAAAATAAGATAGAATCACAAAATGAAAAGCTTCTCCGTAAAAATAGGTCTTCAGCACAACAAAACGGGAAACAGGCCACATCGCTAATCCAGACCTTGGTACAGCCAGTCGAGCACCGCCAGAGGATCTCAGATTGCGTGCAGGGTCATACAGGGATAAAACTCAGAAATATAGCCATGCACAGATCAATGTTGGGCCTTAAATCAGACTAAAAGAATCATAAAATCAACATAGATGAGTGTATGCAAAGTTGCCCCAAACATCATCTACAGGCCTGCATTGTCCTTTTTATAACTCCAGAAAAAGGCACCATATGCACGCCCATATAGCAGCTAAACTTGAGTATAAATGTCTCAGAGGCGTGATAGTGGGACTGAGCCTTATCATCTCCTATCGCTGTGCCAGTACCAGAAGTAATAACACACTCCAAAATGACACCAGGACACAATTACTACACAGCTTTACAGTCAATATGATTGTACAAAAAGCTTGTGATCAAAGCGCTGTGTTACAGAGTCATTGCAAAAGAAGCCCTGAAAACACCATGATTAAATTTACAGCCTTGTGAATGTGATCCAGTCAGCTGTTGGAGTGTTTTTCTGACATGTTGGATCTGCTGTATCCGCCTCCTTTAAATGAGGAACTTCACTGGAGTAATTCTGAGGCTCAGCGTGCTACAACTTTAGTTTAAAAGATCCGTGCAAATCTCATGTTGTGTCCCTAATGTAAAAACCTTTACCAGTTTTCAGAACTAGTTTATACAGAATGACATCAGCACTCATAAAAAGTGTCTTCATATTGAGTTAATCTGTTTCTATGGTTTCACCACTTAGGAAGTCATTAAAGTCTATTGGCTTGTAAAAGTGTAATAAGGTATTTTTGCAGAATTGAGGGTCATGTTCCACTTTTGCATTCCCTTTCCGAGGTACTTAGCTGGTCTGTACAAATGTGGATATTTTACTGGAGGTTTGGTAATACAGAGAGCACATTTTTGCAGTAACACTGAGCCTGAGGTTCATTTTCGCTCCATCTTTAGAGATCCAAGGAGCAGAGTTTCATAGATCCCTTCAGAGACTCGGTTCAATCCCCAAAATCATTACTCAGTCTTAAAGAACACTTGGACAGCGTTAATAGTGGTCAGATTCAGGTGAGACAAAAAGTGTAACTGTGTGAAAACAAAGCAAGAACCAGAAGGTTTAAATTAAATGTGTTTTTAACAAGTTATGACTTTTATCATTTGAGAGACATGGGAGATGTTTTTAGCATGTTTAGGAGCTGGACAAGAGGAGTGTTTCTCCTCAAGTTCCTCAGATTTATGACGTGCGCTAATTCTTCCAACTTTCTTTTCCTTTTTGATTTACTTCTCCTCTTAAGAAATACTTAAACCTTCTGTGGAAGAAATTCTGTGTCACTGTGGAGACTGTGTTTGAAAATAAGTGAGATAAGTGGTGTTTATTTCAGCAGACACTCGCACTAATTCAACATATCTTAGATGGTAAACCATACTAATGGAGCCCATTAACTCTGCTTCTGGATGATTTTCACACAAGGGACTTTTTTAACGACACATCTATAGTATTGATTCTTCAACTACACAACCAAAAATATTTCACTCCTGAAAATTAAAGGTCTGTAACTAACCCCATTTTGGGCTTAGACATTCCGCTTCTTGTTCTTTTTAAGGATGTTACATTTCTGCAGGTCTTGATATGAATGACAGTGATCAAAACAAGGAAACTAACAAAGGAAAACCCACTACAATTGATTCTACAAACAAAGTAGACTGACAAAAATAGGCCATAAAACACCCTAACTCTAACCTAAAAAAGAAGGAAAACACACAAGCTCTCCTCTTGAGTTTAAACCTTTCCAAAATAAAACCCTTGTCACCCTCCTTCTTTCCCTCACACACTCACACAACTCTCAATAAAACACTCACACATACACTAAACAACCAACTGAAGGTGTTGACTGTCAGTGTGTCACACGCTGAGTGAGGGAAAGAAACCCCTTTTCAAGCCTAGCCAGGCTGATGAACACAGGTGTGATGAGGACAGACTGGTGCTCTCAATGATGGGCTCGTTAGGAAAATCTGGAAGTCAAAGGAAATCTGCAGAGTACCAGGCCTCGTCTGTTACAAGGACAAGAATTTTTAATCATGCAGTTTCTTGAAAAAGTGTTTATTGTCATGTGAACAGTAAACAGTGGTGGAAAACGTGACTCCCCAAGATGCAAGAATGAAGAAAATACCAAAAATAGAAACATACAGTGACTTGGATAAGTAAACTTCATATGATTACTAGTTTGAAAATAGTGACACATTACATCAGGGGTTCTCAAACCTTTTCAGCTTGTGTACCCCCCGTCAAAAACAATCTCAGCCAAGTATCCGCTTGTATCGCTGAGAACAATTTTCAGGAAATAATGTGGGAAAATAACATGAATAAATGTAGACCTATGCATGTTTACAGTCAGTGTCATAATATAATTGAAATAAAAGACGCCTCAATTCTACACTTTTGTAAGGCAATATTTTTCAGAACTAATTTAAGAGTGAGGCAGTCAGTATCTTTGATGGCTCAAGGAGCACATCAGTTAAGCAACAAGATGTATTACAGTTATAAAAATTAAATCACATTTTTTAAGTGCATGTATTTTCCTCTCCTTATCTCTCTTCCCAATTACAACCAACCCCACCCAATTCCGATTAAAAACAACTTTGTCAACAGAAAATGAAGAGGGAGATGAGAACAGGAAAAGAGAAATGGACTAAAAAAAGGAATGTGATTTATTTTTTGCTTTGGTTGATTTTTATTTTTCTTGTAGTGATTTACAATACTTATACTTACTTCTTGAATGACTTACAGTCATTTTTAATCTCAATTTTTAGAATTTGTTGTGATGCAACTTTTTTTTAAACATTTTTCATGTACCTATTTGAGAATCACTGCATTAGATTACTCACCACTGAAAAAAGTGGTCAAATTAGAGTTATGCATTACTGAGTAAAAACAACACATTACTGGCATCACTCGATGTTACCTTCCTTTTCCTGATACAGCTCAATGAAGCCAATTGTTTGCATGGGCCATATTGGAATTACTGCCTCAGGCCTCCTTTCTAAAAGCTTTAGGGCACCAGACCTGTCATTCACATGAGCTTCACCTCTGATTGGCCAACCTCAAGTTCTTGATAACTTCTAAAACAGTCAAGTTAGAAAGAAATTCATCCCCTGTGTGTGTGCCAATGGAGCTGTTTTTAAACCAGGCTGTAAATATGTAGTAAAAGTCAATTTTTCGGCCAGGTGTGTGGTTTCCTGTCTTTCTGCAGCCAGCCTCAAGCAGACACTCACTTTTAGCACTTCAGTATTGGCTTCATATTTTTAGTCAACCTCCCCATTTGAAGAAGGTTCCTCTTTTTTGCAATCCACAATGGACACAGTACAATAGGAGATAAAGGCAGAAAAATGCAACATACAGGCAGTTTACAAAGAAAAAAAGCTGCAGCACAGACTGTTCAATCTATAGATGTAGTATCCATGACAACACCTGAGTGAATCTGATCTGGACCTTTGAAGCGTATCAATGACAGAAAACATATTCATTTGTTCATAGTCATCTTTTTTGTCTTGGTGCATAAGTAGTGTCTGATGTTAACAGATAAAAACTGTCCTAACATTTGTTGAACTTTTGCCCACCGTTTGAGTTTCTGTTTCCCATATTACCTTTGATTACATTCGTCATCATGTCTTTAACTTCCATGACTCACATCACATCAGATATCGTCATGGTTGACTGATTTACTGTAACTTTACACTCAAGAAGAATCTGTTGATTTCCGTCCAACAGATCTATTCAGAGATTCAGTTCGCTTGTTTTAGTTTTAACGAGACCGTTAACTTTAGTCTTTCAGGTCCATCTCCACCCGGGACAGCTCGTGTGAAAACATGAATACAAGATTGAAAAGGCAGATTTCCAGCTCTGAATTCATCACTTTTGGGAGTTTAAACATGAGCCAGTCAGCATGTACCAATCTGATTTTAAAAATAAAACACCAATGAAGGCATTTTATCAAATCCTTATCCAGGGGGGTTAGTTTAACTCTATTTGGTCATAGATTTGATTTCCAATCCCACTGCAGCTGTTTTGTGGAGTCTCAGGAGTTTTTATCTGCACACAGTTTGATATGGAAGAATCATCGCAGCGAAGCAACAAAGGATCTGGAAATGTTCTGGAAAAATCTAGTAAAACTGAAGACTTTATCTCAAACCAGATTTTTGCCTCACTTTTCAAAGCCAGGGCTCTCTGTGTGTTTCCAGCTGGGACACTTATCGGCCCTGACACCATTTTAGACCTGCTACACACACACACACACACACACACACACACACACACCAGTTATTGCTGATTTCCTCACATCATTTAAGGCCCCTGCAGCACCTGGGGTCACCAGACATGGTCGTCTCAGTTACACTCGACCAGTTTGGCTCAAACTTCTATATGATTCAGCTCTCGGACACACAAATGATTTTTTAAAGATAGTTCGGCCTGTCGCAACAATCAATAAATCAATTTATTGCACAATAATTAAAAATGGGCTTGATAAGTCTGATGGGCTCGGTACTTTTTTATTCACCAAAGACACTGGATAAGAAATTAACTTTGCTGTATCGCTGTGAGTTTTTTTTCTTATCAGCAACAAAGTCTATTTTATGTATTGCTTTTCGTTGTGTGAAGTTTTTATTCAAGTGCAGCTTTTGTTTACAAAAGTTCTAACTGGATTGGCAGTTTTGCCTGTGAAATATCTTAATGTCTGAACCCAGTGTTTAACATATATTGAAGTGCAATTTTGTTTACAGAGATTTTTACATTATTTATTGTTTCAGTTTTGTGTGGTTTTTATTCAAGTGCATTTTTTGTGAACAGAGACAAACAGTCAATTTCATTTATTGTTTTTGGTTGTGTTGATTATTTATTTTGAATATTTACAATGTTTTTATTTCACAAAATAATTCCAATTTTAAATATTCTTGAGGAATTAAAGGTTATTTATCTTTAAATAGGTGTACTTGCACTATTTTACCATTATTATTCTAATAGTTGAAAATGGTATCAAAACAGCAATATCATCATTTACCGCAATAATTTCTGGGACAATTTATCGTCCAGCAAAATTTGTTATCGTGACAGGTCTAGATACTGTAAAAATTTCCCCTCCCATGTGAAGATGCTGCTGAATTAACGGCAACATCCTGACACAAATATTTAGAAAGTATCTCTCATGCAACCAGCCACAGTCTGCACACAGGCCTCATCTAACATGACACATGTTGTTTGAAATACTAACACAAGCCTGTTAAATTTTCCACCATAACAAGAAAGACTTGTCTCATAAGAACGAGTCTGAAAGTGGCTAAATTCATGGAAAGTCCCCACAGACATCTTTTGTGTTTTCCCCCAAACACAAAAGCTCGTCAAACGCAAAAACAAAAGCTGCAGGAAAGCAGCGTAAAGTTGGCGTGAAACATCTTTCCCTGAGAGAAGTGTGCTGAGGTGTTAACCAATCAAGGCTGAACTTTACTCCCCTGACTCGCACATCAAGGGTCCACCGGGGTCGGGAACATGAGACGCGCTTGGCTTTTTGTCTTCTGAGCGTGGAGTAACACAAGCCGCTGGGAGAGTACAGAAGTATTTGGGTGTGAAGTATTAAAATTAATATGCGTTTCCTGCTTCCATTAGCACACATCTATAGTTTACCGAGCACCGTGTGTGACCTCCTCTCTTTCTTCTTTTACGCTCTCTTCACCTCCTGTGGTGACGATGGCTTGAACTTTTTCTCATTTTTCAAACCAATCAAATCGCACTGAGTCAGTTTCACACACTGTCATAATCAGAGGAGCAGCTTCTTATTCTAGTTTAAGGATGAACATCACCTTTAATCATTGCAATCAGAATTCTGTCATTTTTCTCTGAATAAAATATTTTTGAAAAGTATTGGACCTTAATTTTTCTTTTTAGTGGCCCTAATCCTCTTCTGTTGACATCATTCACCTTCAGACTGAAATCCTTTTTATTGCTCTTCCACTTTTCAACAAGTGGGTTGCTTTGAATTTAAAGTGATGTTTTTTGGCAGCTTTTAACCTTCTGATGCATGAATTATGATAGTCAGAGTCAGGATTTTTCCCTTTAGGTTTTTAATTTGTCTCAATGCATGAATAAAAGCTTTCCTTTTTTTTCAAATATTCGTAACTGAGCATTCAACTTACAACTGTGTGAACTTAATGTAAATAGGACTTATTTTTTGTTTGACTTCTTTTCTTTTCTTTTTTTTGGTAATTTCATGAATAATTTTTTTTAATGCTTTGCAAAACATTTTAACTCTCTTTCATCCGTTTTTAACACTGAATAATTTATAGTTATTATGCTGTTTTACCCTCAAATGTTTGTCTACAACTTTTTAAAAAAATATATATGTATATTTGGAAAAAAATACTGAAAACATTTTTCAGGCTATAGAAAGAACAAGAATATGCCGACACAGGCTAATATGAATTTCCACCACATGAACCACTGAATTTCAGTGGCGGTTTTTCCCAGAGGCCAAAGGAAGCCATGCTTACTCAATAAAGTATTGCATAAAAGGAAACATATGAATCATCTCCACTTCGTTGACATTACTGAGTTTTTGTCACTGTGTTGTTGTCAAAACGATCTTCATGAACCTCCTCTCTGGGAGCGAAACAGCACCCCCGCTGCTGCAGCGCGCACTGTGTATTAGTGCACTGTGTGCGGCTGTGTGAGGAGTGGAAGGAGGACAGGTTCCCTCTGCCTCCTTTGAAGGAAAAAAAAAAATGTGTCAGCCAATCAGATCCAAGTCAGGCTCGCAGTCGTCATCATTCAGTTGACGGCCAATGTATCACAAAAAAAATAATAAAGGAGGCCAGAATCAAGTGGTATCTAACCAATCACAAACTAGCTTTCTTACACTTCCTGCTCTGCACCGATCTCTGAATACTAGCAGCCAGCCTAACTGTCTTCAACAAACTTTACACTCCAGCGCTGCAGACAGACAGGGAGCTAAGCTAGCGAGTGAAGATGGACGGAGATGGGACCCCGAGTTTCTTGTTAGGAACGATTTTACTAAACTTCTTCGTGTTTTTTTCTTTTTTGTTAAATCAGTGGCTTTATTTAGTTGAACGCAACTTCAGAGTTATAGTATTATGATCACCCTTATAAATCTCATATAATTAGGCTCTATGTTCTCGATTGCAACCCGACTGGCTTCCTCTGTGAAATTGGTCACGGGCCGCCACTGCTGAATTTAGGAGGAAATAACTTTTAAATAGGTGTCCACTGTAGTGACCACTATGCACCACAGGGTTAATATTTAAGCACAATTTTGATTTAAGTTTTCCTCCTTTATTTGAAAAGAAACTGGAGGAAAACCAGCCGTCCTATTTTTGTGTTCCTCTCTTATTTAGTTTGAAAACCTTTGTGTAACAGTTCCTGGAAATCTTTAAAGGGAAGCTGTGTTTTGTTACAACCTGGGTCTTATTTTTCTGGTTGTGACCATCACAAGTTTCTGTTGTGATAACAGGTTCAGATGTTGGGGGGGTCATGGTGACTTCATAAAGAGTTTCCATGAGGGCAACAAACACCCAGAACAAACCAGAAGATGTGAGTTAATTCATCGTTGGGAGGATTATGAGAAGCACTTGTTTTCATTTCTCATGCCGTACTGCTGAACGATAAAAGTGAGATATGAAGTCTGAATTGAAAAATGATTTTAACATTTGCATCATTCTCTTGAAAAAAATACAGTTGTACTGGGAAAAAAGAGGATAGTGGATCATCCTTCAAATAAAAACATGTCAGAAGAAGTAATCTCACCTTTGTCACGGCACAGACGAGGATCCAAGCAGAGCGATGAGCGCAGTAAAGGATCATCAGCTGTGTCAGTAAATCACGGAGCTCAAAGCGGAGCAGGATCAGAGTTTGGCCTGATCTCAGACGCTCAGTGGAAACCTGAGGGGCAGTTTGACTCTCTGCCAGCCTCTGACAGATAAATATGCTTTTTGCTTCCAACATCTCCTCTACATAAAGAGATCTCTCACTGCTCTATGAATCTTTAATACTCTTCTCAAAACCTTAAGTAAGTTACATTCTGTCGGATGGAAAACAGGTTGTCTTGTGCAATAGGTTTGTTCCACTGGGCTCAAACTAAACGGACGGCTTTGAGTGAAAGTTTGTGGTTTCCAGTCTGATCTGGGGACATTGTGGGTGCAAGCCCAACAGTAAGACCTTTGTCTCAATACCATTTCTTAACTCTTCCCCTCTTAGGCCACCAAACTATGTCAGGAAATTAAATGCAGTGTTTCTTACAAATGAAATAACTAAAGCTGAACACATCAATAAGGGAGCAAACTACAACCTTGGCTGGAGGCCAGTGGTTGCAAAATGGCTCAGAAACATCACTACGACAATAAAAGTATTCATTACTTGTTAATCCTGCTTGTAATGGTGGTGCCAACTAGCAAAAGTGACACTATATTTGATCCGTACGTCAACTAAACATGCAAATCTCTACTGTCATTTCTCACAACAATAGTCATACAACTAAGAATTCACTTGATATGGTCTTTTTTTTCAGGGAACGTTTGAGGGAAAATCCATCGATGATCTTGAAATCATCTGTAAATATTTTCCATTTCCAGCTCCTTCATTTACCGTACAGTTAGGTGTCATTTATCAAACACTACGACAGTCATAATTAAGCTCAAGATTGATCTCTCATTTCATTGTGACTTTAATAAAATAATGAAAAACCTCTGTCTCCTCTTGTTCTGCTCAGATTCTGCAGAACCACATGAAAGACATCGGCACACAGGATACAGTATGTGTAAGATTAAAGACACATGTTGAAGCAGAGACACCACAGGCATCAGTACATTAAAGATGACCACAGCCACTAGGAGGCTCCAAACAGCCTGAAAAGTAATCACTTTGTTTGGGTGACAAGTATCTTCTCTGAAATACTTTAAGAGTTTAGACACCTGACAAGAAAGGACATACCCCTCCGTACCACCGGGGGGCAGTAGCTTCTGTTTGCCTTCAAAACAGGAATTTAAACAATAAAGGAATGCAGGAACACAAACTAATATAACAACTAGGGCATCAAAAAAAAAGAAAACCACAACTTTTTATCGCATAAAACTTTGCATGGGCATGGTAATGTATTTATCATCAATTCAGTAGCTCAGTTGATTGAAATGTGACAATGAGCAAAGTTTATAAGTTTCTACAGTAGTTTAGTAGCCGGTTACACTTAGTGGTACTCGCAGCCCAGTGCCCTGAGACGTATCGGTACCATGTAATGTTTGTGAATCCCGGTGATGTCCTACCAGTGCTCATCTACCAAGCAGAGCAAATGTAGCCTTACTCTTGGTTGTACTGATCTTGCTAACATTATCTGCTCTAAATGCAGTAATGTTCCTTTAACTTTGTACTATACATTTAAAAAAATATATTTTTGATTGAAAATTTTACTGAGTTTGATGTTTCAGCTTAATAGTTGTTGCCTCTCTCATCAAAAATTGATTTGCAAGTAATTGGGATTAATTCGTTGCAAGGCTTCTAATTAATTACATTATCTTTTTTTTTTTTTAAATGAATCCCACATCTTAAAATTTTGCGAGTTTACCCCCCTTTTCATATTATTCCTCATCTTACCTGAACATCCCACTATTACTTACAAAACTTTTGATTGAGAATATGACTTAAAAAGAAAGCGAATGGTCTGAGCAAAACTAGTCCTTCATGTTTGCCTGATGTTAAAAATTAAAATTTTATAAATAAAATGAAAATGTAGTACCACATATTAGGTGTTAAATGTGGTTAAGAATAATAATATTATTTTTTTTTTTTTGAGGGGGCCAGGTCCCGAGCAGAGTCCTAAATCTGCTTGCACCGGCCCTGTGTGTCTCATCCCCTATTTTCTCTTCTGACATATTTTTTACCCATAAATCTGTGTTATCTTGTAACTGATCTATTGTTTTATATCTAACAGCACAAAACAGTCAGCTGAGGCTTTTGAGATTAAACAAAAACTACAATCTCTCTTTGTCTTATCATGTTTATCTCTGATAGTGACACATGGCATTAAGATGTTCGCTTGTTTGAAGTCCTTTTTCTTTCTTTCCCTCCCCTGCCGTGTCCTCAGCTTAGATTACGGCTTCTGGAGCTGGAAGCTGCAGCACATCTGTAAGCCAGCGGAAATACCAAAATCTTGCATGCCTCTTTGATTGTTACATTCAAGATATCATGTGCGCTACCAGCTCTGCTGCTGCAAACCATTAGGCTCAGTAACTGGTGGCTTGTAAAATACTTTTGGAAATCCTGGAGACAAGGCAAAGGGGATGAGATGGGGATTCCACATGGTTATCCAAGGAGATGATAAACAAAGGGAGAAGGTGATACAGTCTAAGTGATATACTGGGCACATGTGGATTTTGGAATAAAAAGAGAGGGGGAAAGAGTTGAAAGGGAGGGAAGAGAGGAGACTCTCCAGATTTATTCAAAGCATCAGGGCTGGTGTATCCAAGAACAAGATTAGTTCAGAAGATCACGTCACCCTACATCCTATTTTAGATTTTCATCCTAATCTGTCCTTCATCATTCGCTACCATGACTTCATCTGAAAGAAAGTACAATTCAGAGGAAGTTGAACTCCTATTTATCAAGTTAAAGAGACTGTTAGGACTTTGTAAGTAATCGTGAAAAAATGTTGAATCCAGAAACCTGATCATAACCCACAACTTAAAATGAGATTTTAAGTACTAAAATTTTGTTGTTGTTTTTTTCCTAAATACTGTTTCCAGATCTATTTACAGCAAGTCAAAGTCTCTATTAGTAGTAATAGTGGACGTTATAGCCGGACTGTCTGACTGAAATATGTCAGAAGTTCAGAGGAATGTTAAATGGGAGAGTGATAGAGCACAGACTAATGGCTAAAACACAGGTCAAAGGCTAACACATGAGCTATAAAGGCTAAAACAAGGGCGAGGGGCTAAAAAACAACTAGAGGCTAAAACACGAGCAAAAGGCTAAAACATGAGCTCAAGACTAAGCCACACCAAGAGGCCAGAGGCTTAAGTTTCCTAAACAAAATATAAATGCACATTGAACCCTGTGCTGTGGAAAAGAAGTAATAAGACAAAGCTAAAACTTGTCCTCATAGGTTGATCAAATGAGGTCCTAATTTTGAAAACAAACTCGGAAGAAATGCAAATTAGTGCATAACCCTATTGAAAATTGTTAATAATTTTAAAATATTGGAAAAAAAATGTAAATAATTAACACTGCAATAGTTCACAACTCTTATCTCACCTTAAAGAGACATTTAGAGACATGCCCGTCTCTTAACTTCCCCAAGAAACTAATATTAATCTTTTTATGGGCCAGGAAGACAATATAATATTTTCAAAAGTTAAATCTCACCCCAAAACTATGAAAAAAACTGTAATGGTCCCATATTTCTATAATGATTTATCTGGTTCAGTGCCACTCTTCTGCAGGCAAGGTATTAAGTTTCTCACACAGTACATTTTGCTTGTGATCCTCACATTTTAAGGATCCTAGTCCCTTTTTTACCACCACCCTCTCTCACTTAACAAAAAGAGCCAATGGGAGGAGGCGAGGTGTCGAGGCAGCTTGTAAAAGCTGCAGTTGGACATATGCAGGGGTCATCGTCGGCCTTTTGTGCAAAAAAAAAAAAAAACATCAGCTCACAAAAGGAAAACCTCCAGCAGAGATTAATGTGCTGCTTTATATGTTCCAATCTAGATTCCAGATCCCGTTTTCTCTTTTATGGCTTTGCGAGCATTCCTGTTCCTATTGTAACCTGCTTGCACGGAAATAGCTGCGTCATACTCTCCGAGGTCGATGATTTGAAGGAGTCGTCGGAGCAGCTGGCCTAAGCCAAAAGGAGCAGATCTGGGCAGGTCATCAGCGAGCCCACATCAAGGAGCTGAAGCACTTCAAATCCTCTGTGTTAACTTTTATGGCAAGTGTTTATGCAAGGTCATGCACATTGACTTACACCTTTCTTTTATGCAGGGTTACAGGGACACATGTGTCTGATGGAAATGTATCTTGTTTGGTCGCCTCCGGCCCGGTTTTCTTTTCTCTTCAGCCCTTTGCACAATTCATGTTGATCATTAGCAATCATTCATCTTGGTGAAGAAAGTTTTTTCACCATTACCCCTGCAGATAAGTGAATCCAGGGCTGTTTTATCCCTGAACTAGCTTTCCCTGGACATCCACAACTCGCTCTTTCCACTGTCAATCATGAACTTGGCTCTAGTTATTGTGGACTGAAATCTACGGCCATCTGGATCTGTTTGACCTCGGTGCTGGATCTCCTCTCGAGATTGTGTTCATCTCAAGCAATAGTTTTAGTCTGTTGTCATCTTTATTGTTACAAAAACAATCTCTAAACTTGTTTATTGGCAGACTGCACTCATGAAATCTTCTCGAGTCAAACTCAAAGTGTTTTACTCTGCACGTCAACATTTGCCCGTCACAGAGACAAAGTGACAACCTGCTCATCGGGATCGAACAAGAAAATTAGTGCAGTCAAAGGCAGTGAGTCGAGAATCAGTATCTTTTCCAAGAACAAATCATGCTAAACAAGCAAGGAATCACATTGCCAACCTTTTGACAACCCAGTAACAACCACCAAACAGCTTATTCTATACTTTATGTGATGATATGACAAACATTGATGCCCATATGTGAAGAGATTTCAACCAAGACAAAAGCTGGGTTTATGTGGAGCCTTATATTCCGATTGGAATTGGTTAAGAAGCCCAAACCGAATAAAAACGCTTCATATAAACACTCCAATCGGAATAAACAGACCAAAACCGTATGGGATTTCATTCGGCTGCACAGGGGTAGAATAGTCCTTTTCCCAAACCGATCAAGAGGAAAGTTTCGGCATGTAAACGGTGAAACGGTATGGTATCAGGCTGTGTTTTGTCTGTGCATGCTCTGTCTTGATGTAAATGCATAGTAACGTTTACTCCACGTGAAAACATGGCGGCTTCCTCCTCCTCCTCTTCAGTGCATCCAGTAGGTGCATGTTACTAACAAGCTGTTGCTTGAATAAAAGTGTAAAAAAAAATCACAACTGCTGCGCAAAACAGACAACAAAATAGACCTCCATCTTTTTAAACTTGTTATTGATTTACGCATGTAACGTGTCTTTAAAACATCTGTTCCGTTTAAATGTTGTGGCACATGTGAACACCAGATCGGAATAGGTCACGTCACATGTAAACAGTTGACCTGGATGACCAGAATGATTTCACTCCGAATGAAAAAAAGTCTGCATGTAAACGTGGCTATAGTCAAGGGCCTAAAATCAGGCCTATCCTGGTATGAGGTTATAGCTCCCAGCTTTCATTTTGCTATGTTTTAATAATGACATTGAAATGAATCTAAATTATGTGAATATTTACATTTTCTTTTAGGTGCACAAACAAAACCAAAGCATAACCTGTTGCATCTCTTAGAATAATGAAATTAAGGAAAAAATGTGGTTTGCAGGTCAAAATAGTCAAAAAGAAAACAATCCTGATAAAATCCAGATCTTGTGAACTATCGATAACTATCATCAAAGTCTCGAAATCTGCTGCGAGAAAATAGTTCAGCCCCGATAATGTGTGAGCCTCGTACATATCTATTCTCTTTACTTTCCATGAGAGTAAATGTTAACACAGTGAGCTGCAGCTGGGTGGGTCATCAGGCTAAAAGAGCCGGGCCTCAACAACCCTGAGAGGGCGGCGTACAGATGGGAAGGTCCTCGTCTTTACAAGGACTCTGCCCTCCTGAGACCACCCTGCTGCTGCGCTATCAAGTCATCTCACTAACACACTTTACAGGAGGTGAAACTCATCGTCTGCCTCATTTAACCGCCTCAACCCTGTGGGAAAAGAAGGGAAGGGGGAGCAGGTTAGAGACGGCTAAAGCTGCAGGATGACGATGAAGATGGAGGATGTGTCACTGAATGTTGTATCCTGTTATTAAACTTGCTACATGCTTGATGATGCATGTGAAGTCAGACAGTGTTTGCATTTCCAACAAGTCGCCAAACTGCTTCTTTTACCTTCATTGTTTTCAAAATCATGAAGACTTGAGAGGTTTCCATCCATGCAAAAGCCCTCTAAGTTTTCATTTACGATGTTGGAGCAGTAACAGAGAGTCACAGCAAGAAGACAATGTTCCCGTCATGGGCCAGTTTCTTGTATTTTCTACAGGAGAAGCCTGGTGAGCCAGCAGCCCTCTGAAACCGAACCACGCACAGTCCTCCCAGCCTCTCTTTCATCCCAGCTTTTACACAGCCTGTGACATTTTCTCAACAAGGACTGAGCGAAACAATAAAGTGCGGCGATAAAGGTTGTCGGGCCGTTATTGGATGAACTTTGTGGATCTCGATGAAAGCGCTGATGGCTGGGATGAAGAGCGAACGGGAGCCTTTCCATCCTCTCGGCGTCACTTAACCCTCCGGAGAGTCCTCGCTGTGGTTACAAGCTCTGAAAGTGAAGCGTGACAGGAAGAGAAACTTTCAACCGTCCTCTTCAAACATATGGGGCTTTTTAGGAGCCGTTACACGCCGCTTTGCTTTTCTCATCAGCCGGGTCACTTTGTAGGGAGTAACTGGCTTTGTCATTCTCTCTGGTCCAGTATTAGTCTTTGACTGTTTCCAAACAATACCACAACATGTCCTGATGTCATGTAAGTGAGGCTCAAATTGGGCCATTAAATTGTGTAACCTCGGCTCAAACCCTCTGTGGTTGTAGGTAATGCTCGGGGTGGATACTTAGCAGTAATGGTGGAAGAATGTGGAAAGGCCTACTTTAAATGAAGCCATCAGCATCGCACGGCAAGAAGGGAAAGGAAAGGAACTCTTTTTTATGATTTTCTTTGAAAAATTGATTCCAATTTATAAGAGGTCCTGGAAGGGTGTCACGTACAGTCCTCCCCCCACCCTGGATACTAAATCTTTCAGGCAGAAGCTTTTAAAACTTCAAATGCAGCTAGATCTGCTTACACGTGTCATGCTATAGCCTATATAGCCCCCTTTCCTGTTCGGCAGGGTCGTTCAGACGTGTGTTTCATGGATGTGAGGGTTTTTTTTCCAGCGACAAAACAGAAGAGCAGCCCACAGTAAAACACCGCACATGCTGTCTGGCTTTCCCATCAATCCTATGGACAGGCCGGGTGCGGCTCAGGTGGCTCCAAATCAGTGCAGTCCTCAACGCTGCATCACCAAAAAAAAAACTAAAACTACTCAGGGACAGAGATTTAGGCACAGGGTCCTTTCACAATTGAACCAATGCAATACCAGTGCCCGATATCAAAAAAACAGTACCAGTAATCCATTTTTGATACTTTTGTCTTAATGTGGTGTTAGATACAGTTGTGCCTGAAAGTTTACACCTTCCAGCAGAATTTCTGATTTTTTGGTCTTTTCTGAGAAAATATGAATGACATCACAAAATCCTTTCTATCACTCATGGTTAGTAGTTGGGTGAAGACATTTATTGAAAAAAAATAGTTTACTCTTTTTAAATCAGGGCCATTTTTGAAGTTTCTGTTGTCATTATGATTTAAAAAGAGTAAACACAGTTGTTTGTGAAAAAATGTCTTCACCCAACCTCAAACCACGGGTGACAGAAAGGTTTTTGTGTTATCATTCATATTTTCTGAGAAAAAGCCAAAATAATCAGAAAATTCTGCTGGAGGGGGTGTAAATCTTTAGGCACAACTGTATTTATTTGATAAATATTGTTAATTTTCCTAAAATCTCAAAACATTTTATTCATTTCATCAAGCCAACAAACATCTGACTTCTGCAACAAGGCTGATAAAGCTAGATACCAAGAAAGTAACAAAGTGGTTTAAAGACTTAAAATGACAGCCAAATTTTTAGCTAACAAACTGAATGAAATTGATGTGGCTGCTCTTCCTGAGGTTTAAGCCTTGTTCATTCACAGTGAAACAATATTATTCTTTTCATTGTTGCAGGGTTTTTGGGTTTTAAACTAATCTATTCAATAGGACTTCTCTGCGTAAGATGAAGGAGTGTACTTTGTCCTTGATGAGACGTCTTAAAACAATCAGACTACTTCTGTACAACCCTCTGCAAACAGTCAGAGCTACTGCAGACCAACATTAATACCCTTACGGCTCAAACCTAATCCAGGTAAATCTTTGTGGTTCCACTTTGTAAGTCTTTACTGCAGTGATGGGGATTTTCCTGGTGGTTTGCAGATCAGTATATTTCCATTTTTCATATCGAGTGTTCCCGTACGAAACCTGCAGCTGTTGTGAGAGAACAGGGGAGACGGGACGTAGCCGGAGAGTCGAGCTGAGCTCACCTGGTGCTCAGCAGCAGACAGGAGAAAATCTGATGGGGAAATCAGAGCTCCTGCTTTCTAACCTCAAACTGCTCCACTGGAGCCATGTTGTATGAAATTATAATGAACATTTCCAGTCTCAGGTAGCGTGGAAACAAGGAGGACTGAATAAATGGAACAGGTGCATGTGGACAGAGAAGTGAAATCAGGCAAGTATAAGAGAAGGATCTCGAGTAATTCAAGGAGAAAATCTCCAATCCTAATTTTCTGAGCCTTGTTTCATTTTAAACCACATATCCAGCAGATACATACAGTAACAAACGCTGCAGCAGGAGCCAACTCCATAATGGAAATAATAACCATAGACTGTAGACGAGGAGTGAATGGAGCCACCCAGACTACAGCCAAAGCATCAAGTCTGATACTGAGGTTTTACTGTGATATCGACCAATCAGATTATGAACAATACAAGACAGTACAACAGTGTTTTTCAGCTTTGGGGTCAGGGCTCAATGTGGGGTCACCTGATATGTCTAGTAATTGATTTAAAAAATGACTGAACTAAGTATAATTCTTTGTAAAATTAAAACACACAGATACCACTATTTGGGTTCTCTCCCTTTAACCTGCATAAACACAAACTTGTAGTCAGCAGGGAAAAACAGAAAACATCCTGGCCTCCTAAACACAGTTCCAGGAGGAATCAAAACACTACGGCAGCATCTTATGGCCACATGAAGAAATAAAAACAAACAGCAAAAGATTTATCCTTTTCTTTCACTGCAAAATTCTGTTTAAAACCAGTGGTGTACACAGAGGGGGGACAGTTGAAGGAAACACACTCTAAAGTGCCCTGTTTAACAAAAAACTGTGTGCTTAAGTGCCTTCTTGGGGGCCAAAACCAATACTAAAGTGCTTTCCTGGTTGGTGACCACATTGATCTGCCCCTCTGGTTGGTCAAAACATAATTAACTGCCCTCCTGGAGGCCGAAACACATGATAAAGTGCCCTATTTGGATGCAAAATGCGCACTTTGCCTTTTTTTCTTTGTGCCCCTGCCGTTCAAAATGTCTGTGTACACCACTGGTTATGACAGTTAGTGAGCGAGCACTGTAAACTTCCTTAAAAGTTCAGCTATGTCATTGCTCGGGCAAAGAAGTCGCATACTATTGCTGCAACATTAGTTCTAGAAAGAAAATGTTTTTGGGGTTGCCGTAAAATTGTGATGTCAAAGTAGGGTCACGACCCAAATAATGAAAAAAATGATGGAATAAGTCTGAGTTCATCCCTCCAGCCTCTGATTCTGAATGTAACTGAGGTTCAGTCCAATAATCTGAGCTCTGCAGGAAAAACATAAGAATATTTCTTGATGCAAATATATTAGTAGTCGCATCGAGCAGCTACTTCTCCTGTTTATTAAATTTGCCGTTTCAGATTCAGACCTTCGTCTTCATTCATATTCAGGAGCTTTCAAAACCACTCTACATGACGATGAGTTATTAAACATATCAACACGCGGTCACCTGCAAACTCTAACAGCTTTCTTTCCCCAGCGATTTTATTTCCTTTTCCACTCTAAAAGCAAAAGCAATGAAACCGTCTGTTCACATGAGCACCAAGGGGACCTGAGCCGTCCGTGTTTCCTCTCAGGCCCAGAGGAAGTGGATATTTTTCCTGCCGAGGCTTGTCCGATCACTCGGGTCATTCTTAACACGCATTACTTATGATGGAGAACATGCAAAGCAGAGCCCAACTCCACCACAGCAGCAGGTTTCACAGAGACGCTACCTGAGAAGTTTAGGACTTTGGGAAGTTGTTCCACATGCAAACCACAGGAGTCATTAGTATCAGAGAAATATATTCTGTTACTTCACTGAATATAATACGCCCCCTCGAATGGGAGCAATAATCACCCTGTAGGAGATGTGGCTTGCAGAGTGATTTTTTCTCTCCCTGAGCCGGGGTGTAAATCTTTATTGTAACGTGTGCAGGTTTCCCTCTGAAAACCAGAGCCGGCTATAAGGCGAGCAGCTGAGTAGCACATGTTAAAAGACCTCCTGCTGTCTTTCAAAGAGCCTCTTGATAAATTTCCTACAGGTGGAGCAGTTCACTGAGCACTCTGATGCACAAATCTACACTGTATGGTATTTTAGGGAGCAAACATAAACCTGATGTTTACCCTGACCTCTGGTCACGTTCGACACAAGGGTGTATTCAGGGGCAAACAATGCATGTATGTCATTCTCTTTTTCCATGTAAGGTCTTTCATCTCTGTACATCCGTTGTTCATTTTCACAGAGGTGGTTTAAGATTTCACTCAAAGGGAAAAAGGTTTGAGTCTCATGTGCTGCAGGAAAACGACTCTGATCAGGACCTTTTTCTGACAGGTGAGAGTATTTTAAGCCTCATTGGCTCATAATAATGAGTTTTGCAGAATAAATCATACCCAAGGCTGCATCAAACCACCTGTTAAACATTGTGCTGGACAGGAAACTGAAGATCATGTTTCAGGGTTAATATTCTGAACTGTAGTGACTCCTCAAGGCAGCAGTGAGATGATAGCAGGGAAAGTAAAAAACGTGCAGCAGGATTATTTTTAAGCAGAAGCAAACTAAAAAAAAGACAGAAAAAAAGAAAACAGATCATGCTTTTAGCTCCAAAGAATTTTTACCAACACTGAACTCTAGAAGATGTAAAAAGCTTAATACCTCATCAAAATCAGTTTAAACTTTTTCTCTACTTCTTTTTAAGTTTGACACTCAACCTTTAGGTTTGAATTAGGTTAATTTTTCAAAATGAACATATAAATGATACAAAGCCTACTCCTCTTATCACATCAGAAGTCCTTATCACATCTTCTCAATGGCATATTAAAAAAAGAAGTACTGTGAACTTTCCAAATTCAAACATTTTCCTGCTGTTCAGACACCTCACAGCTTTAAAGGATTATGAAGAATATTTTATGTAATGTAAGATTTGTATCAGAAAGTCTGAAGTAACACAACCTTCCTATGAAAACTGACATCTCTGGATGCCCTGATCAAAGGCAGCTCGTCCGTCCTTCCCAAAGATTGACTTACAGGTGATGGATTGGATGAGTCAAGGACTCCTGAGGTGAGATCCCCTCATGTCACACAGACTCCACATAAAACACTTTCATGCTAAGAGAAAGAAAAAAGCTTTAAAGAATTTAAAGTTGGAGACAAATACAGAGGGTTTGGATTTCATTCGTGACAAAGACTCAAAGTTGCTTGGTTCCTCCTGGGACAAATTTGTAGGCAGGTATCACAAGAATTCCTTAACTGTGTATGAAATAAATTCAAAGATGGAAAAATGAATCAGCTCTGTGTAACTCTGCATTGTCATCACACGCGAAAACTACTTGTTTACATGATGAAAAATGTGCGGTATACCATAACACTTTGTAAAACTGTGAAATTCAGTTCAGAAATATGTGCAATATAATATATATCAAGTGTATTATGGAAATAAGAGATTGCACAATGTCATTAATTTTATTATTACTGCCTCTATTATTGTTAAAGTTATTCCTATGATTTTATTTTTATGACAACTGCTATTAGTATATTTTTACATTTATATACTACCGCCATTGTTACACTTATTATTATTGCTATACTATCCTATATTATTATTATTATTATTATTATTATTATTATTATTATTATTTGATTTGTTTATTATTGTTTTTTATTATATTATTATTATTATTATTGTTGTTGTTGTTGTTATTATTATTATTATTATTATTATTATATCTTATGCTTTATTTTATTTTATATTTTATTTTATATTATACATTATAATTATATTCCTGTTCCTATGCACTTACAGAATCCCTCTCAGGTACACACAACATACTTGAATACATCTTAAAGCTCTATTTATATTAAACTTTATTTCCTTTTTATATATTCTTTATTTTTTTTAACAGTGCTGACTCTTTTGATTGCCTATTGTGTATGTATACAGTGCTGTGCATTGTGATGGAGATGTCAATTTCCCTGATGGACACACCTAAAGGGATCAATAAAAGTACCATCTATCTATCTATCTATCTATCTATCTATCTATCTAAAATTAAGAATAACAAAAGTGCATTCATCTTTGATCAAGTTATAGGCATCTTTAGTAATCAGTTGCCATCTAACAGAAAAATGTGACTTCATGGGGTCTTGCAAAAAGTCTTAGAAATGTAATTCTGAAAGCAACAGAGAAATTTGCTTGATTGTTAATAATTAAAATTTTTGTGATCCTCCTTTCAGCCTAACCTAAAAAGACATAAAGAGCACACTAATCCTTTAAAAGGTCACCAAAGTGAAAAAGCACAACCTCCCAATCTTTCCAGGGCTGTACACAGAGTTTAGAACAGCAGATTCAATCTTCTTCAGTTATCAGATAAGCAATACCACAACACAAAATGACAAAAAGATTAATTAGACACACAGACAGAATCCAGTGCCACAGCGTCAACAGCCTCTTCAGACACGGGGGGCTGATAAGAAATGGAAACCAGTTTCTTCACACTGTATTGTACAGGAAACAACATGTGTTGATATGAAAACAGAGAGAATAGCACAGGCTGTGTTGACTAAACAAGGCTAAAGTGTCACAGTGGCAACAGGTTGAGTCAGACCAACTCCAAGGTTAAAGCCTCGCCCTGCAACTTCAGGGGTCAGCAGCTTTTTTTTACTGATGTGAAGAAAACTTTAGACTTGCCTTACTACAAACACTACACAAGATCATTTCAATTAAAAAAACGTAGATACTGAAATGCATGTGCGGTCATGGACAAAAAACAAAATCAGCACTCTGCTTTTTCTCCTGAATCTAAGTTTCCTGCTCTAAACATGTTTTTATACCCTTATTTTTCTCTAGACAGACCAAGCAGAACTCTTAATCCTGCATTGACTCTAAATATAACTGCTAGGGGTTCACGTTTATGATATTTTCTGTCTATTATGGTTACTGCAGTGTTAATACTATCACACAACCTGCACCACAGCGCCTGTGTCGATCCTCCGTCCACACATGAGCACCATCAGCTCCAGATGAGCCCCCCCTTTGATGGACCAGTAAAAGTGTCCCACTCTGCCCATGCAGACACAGGAAGTTCCAGTCTGGAGGCTGACTGCTGGTTTGAGGACACATTATTGAATCCATCTTTCACAGTGGAAACACAAACTGCAGAGACAGCTGCAAGCGGGACACGATGAGACGACTCTGTGTGCAAGGTGTGGAGCGCAGACTGAGGAGGAGACGCTGGAAACAAAAGTGCTGCAGCCAAAAAACAGGAACTAGTGCCACCATGATTGTTCCAGATGAATTAACAATGTCCAATGTAAAGCATGTTCACTACACTACTAGTTTCCCCCCTCTTAACACTTAATTGATCTAGTTGTTACAGGAATTAATTAAAGGTGCCGTGAGGATTATCTGTTTGGTGTTGGTTACAGTGACACCTGTAGCTGGAATCTGTTGTAATTTTCCAGAATAAAGACTCTGTTTCCCATGAGCACCATCACCCACTGTTGAAAAGATGTCTTATGTTGAATGTAGAGCAGATCTTTTCAACACTACCTTTTTTTGTTCCCAGGATGCAAAGTGACGAGTTAATGTGTTTATTTGTAGCGCTATCGTTTGAAATGTGATAACCACCAAACTTTGTGAACGCACTTTGTAGTTTAGTGTCCAGAGGGTGAGCAGATTATCCCTTTAGTGTTACTCACATGTAATGTTAGTGAATCTTGGTTATGTCCTACCAGTGCTCATCTACCAACTCCAACCTCACCAAGCAGATCAGATATAACCTGGCTCTTCCTTTAATTGATGGACTCTCAGGTTTGAACAGATCACTGCAGTATAACTGCTGCATGTGGATTGGAATGAGGATTATCACGAGTAGCTTAACCTGTGCTCTATCACTCTCCTGCTTAGCTTTCTTCTGCCCTGTGTCCAACATTCGTCCAAAAAAAATTCGAGAACTCCTTTTCAGCAGAAAAAAAAGGACAGATTCCACTTTTCACTGCCCAACATTGCTGACTGCCATAGCATCGTCAAAGAGACTTTTGGTTTTTGTGCCGTAAATGGATTTAAATTCAGACCTGGGTTGAAAATCAGACTTGACCACAGGTACTTGGAAATTAAGAAATAACTAATTTGCGCACTGATAATTTCATTTTAAATTGTGGATTGTGAACAGGAAAATTAATAAATAAAAAAGAGACATTGATTTCAAGATCACTTATAAAGTCCTCACAGTGCCTTTTAGCAGATAAAGAAAAAATATATATATTTGAATATGTATAAACTAGACCACATCATACTATGTTTACACTGCTCGCATGAATGAAGCAGATTAACCTCATCTCTTTGTTTTTTGATATGAGATATGAAGAAATAAAAAGCAAAACCAAAAAAACAACATATGTGTGGATGCATGTGTACTTTGAGCTTCCACATTATTTGGCTCCATATTATTATTTTATTTAAGTGATGATTCACTGATACAAAAATAAACAAAGACACGATCAGGAGGTAGACTATAAACATGTTAAGAGTTGTTGAGTCCTGAGACAAAAGCAATAGAGGGTAAGAAGACTGACTCAGTGTCATTTGACCCCTCTGATAGTCTGCTGATCTGTCATTTCTAAGCTTGGGATACTTGCTCGGAGTGTAAATAGATTTTCCAGTTTCGTTTTGTCCATCTAAGCACTTTTGTGTCAAACAATCAATCCCTGTTGGCAGAAACACCTCTAGGACAAGTCTGTACAGAAAATAAAGATAGTGACAAAGAACAAAGACAAAAAAGAAAGAAGAAAGATGCATCTCTTAAAATAGAAAAAGAACAACTCTCTAAACATAGTCTCTGTGTTTGCCTGGGGGAGGCCGTATATGAGGGAGTGTACATTTGAATACACTCTTATAGTCGTATGCAAATCAGAGCTTTTAAGTGTTAACCTTGGCAATCCCGGTGTTTGTTCTAGTTAGTGTAAGCCAGGTGCGGTGCTCATTTATCTCTGTGTTAGTAGAACTACAGCTGCACCATCTGCACAGACCTCTACATGCAGCGAGTCCTCGTGAAGCAACAGCCGCAACCGATCTCTTTTTCCATCTATTCAATCAGACTGTAGCTACAAAACTGCTGTGGCTAGAGAGAGGGGGCCTGCAGAAGGTGGCAAAGACAACAAACCTCACAAAAATAACATTTGTAAAAAACCTGTGCACAACCAGGAGTGACAGCCCATGGCAGAGGATCACGATATTTTCTTTAGGCCACAATGCAACACAAAGCATTTTTCCATAACATTTACATGAGTGTTTAGACTGGCAAATTCCCTGTAAAAGCTCCCCAGGTGAAGAAGATGGTAAAGTTTGTGTTTGTCTCAAAATAAGTGCATATTTGCAAAACAGGAAAGTCAAATAAACCCCCAAAAATCTCTTCAAACAATGTACGTGGACACATTTGTAATTAGATTTCTATTCTGAGAGAGCAAATCAAAGTCAAACTCAAGAAGACTTGGTTGTTTGTGTCTTTAAGTTCTCTTAAGGTTCACCTTTCTCAACTCTGGCAATCAAGATTTGCATAAACTTGCAAATGTGGCTATCATCTAGATTTGAAGAGGCCGAATTTGCCTTTCTCCTTGATCCTTGCGTGAATGTTTCAAAATGATTCCAGGCGAGGCGAGACACACCTACAAGTAGCTTCAGCTTGCAAATTGAAACAAGTAGTCCGATAGAAACAAAGCAAAACAAAGAGTACAAAGGTGATATAACTCCTTGAATCAGTTTGGTTGTTCTCCCTCAGGTCTGAGTCTAATCGACCGAAGAGGCTTGATTGTTTTATGGACCAGAGCAGAGAGTTCAGTTTGCTCCGAGCCACAAACTCTGACTCTTCAGTCGTTGGTCTGTTGCTCTAAATGTCACTTTCTTTTCCTGTTGTGAGCAGTAATAATGGAGCTACTCCAACAACAAAAACAATAGCACAGGTGCTGCTGTTATAAAAATCGTTCCCTACTTTTAGAAAGGAACAGGACGCTGAACAATGTGCAGATTGTGTCTACCTGAAGGGAGTGTTTGTGTTTGAAGTAAAGATCAGTGACTGTTGAAGACAAAGCTGCTTTTGAGGAAAAAAAATACAGTTAGCAACAGTTTGACAATCCACTGCTCAAAATGCAATACATTTGTGTTGATGGACATGCAATGACTGATTTTAGCTTGTGCAGTGTGAGTCAGACAAAGGATTTTGGTAACACTTTAGATTAGGGGACACATATTCATTAATTTGTAGTCAATAAGTAATAATTAGGAGTTAATACATGGAAAAGTCTGAATTCATGATGCAATACAGGTAGAATAAGGGGTTAATGTCTGCTTAATAAATAGTAATTAGGGGCTAGTAAGCTACTTATATGCATGTTAATAAGCACCTAGTTAATTGTGAATAAGTGTTCCCTAATCTAAAGTGTTACCAGGATTTTAAATTATCTTCTAGATTTCACAGAGAAGCTAAGTCCCAATCTGTATTCGAGCTGAACCAGCTGAAGAGACTTTATGTACTCAGTCTTGTATACTTCAAAGCAATACTCAAGTAAAAGTACAAGTATCTTACCAGAAAATGACTTTGGAAGAAGTTAAAGTCACTTTTAGTATAATATTTGAGTGAAAGTCCTCAAGTACCTGATATTTCGTTTCCTTAAGTATCGTAAGTAATTCTTAATATAAAATGTTCTGAAGTACCAGCACTTAGATTTTTTGATTATGGAATTTATGTTGGCTTCTTTACAGTAAAATCACAACATCCAGGCACAGGGAAAAAAGCGTAAACTTTTTCAGCATAATAAATAAATCATCTGCCATCATCAGTGGTGACTATTTCTCTCTATCTCTATCTCAGCCTCCCTGTTCGCTACATGGACAAACTGCACTGGCATGAAGTTATTAACTGAAACTGAAAAAGTGTCTGTTCATCTTTAGAGGAAGTTGGTTTTTCAAGTTGTGAGAATTCAGAAATTAAGTAAAGCAGTTCTAAAAGGTGACTTTAACTTCTACCAAAAGTCGTTTTCTGCTTTCAAGTACTTTATACTGTACACAACTGGTTATCAGCAGAGTCTGCAGCAGCGGCTCCCATGATGGGCTTAGTGGTCGACATGACAAACAGATGACATGTCACCAACTTAAATTTCCTCTGATTTAATTTTGAAGTGACGAGTAATTATAATGGCTCAAGGAAATGTAGTGGAGTAAAAGTCCTCTGTCCTCCCTCCCATTCAAATAAAGCCATAACCCCAACTGCCCAAAAAAAAAGACTGTCAAGAGGAGCAGTCACTGTAACCCTGTGTACTCTGCCAAAGCACACCTCTCCAAAGTGTGCCAAAGCCACAGAATGGATGGTCGTTGTGATTGTGCCCTGATAGAGAGGTATAGGATTTGAGGGTGGCCAATCAGAGAAGAGCTCAATCAAATCAGATTTTAAGGGGAGGACATGTAATTCTTGGTCAGCCATCATCGTCAGTCATGGTTGTTGTCAAGATACTTGCTATTGTTTGCCTGTGGAGCTATCAGCTAAACTTTCTGTAAACTCACCACCTTTCTAGAACACTTCTCTTGCTCCTCTTATCTCTATCGATCTTTAATCTTACATCTACTTCAAACAAGTGAAAGTCAAGTCAGCAGGATCTTTTTTTTGTCCGTTAATGTTCCAGCATGCGCTGAAATGTATCACTCCAGTTACCCCCTGTTTCATCTCTGAACCACCAGCCTTTTGCCCCCATCTGCCCCCATGCCTGTCAGCCCTAACAACATGGTAATTAAGTGGGAGCTACTTGTCAAAAAGCTGCAGTGCTACACATTTCTTATTGGATTACAAGGTGCTGGGAAGGAATGCAGGAACCAGTCGGTGTCCCTCTCCCTGCTGCTGCTGCTGGTAGAGAAACAACGCGGGTGAAAATGAATAGGGATCCTACCCTTTCCTTCACGCCCGCTGACCATCGATGCAAAATACAGCATGTGCCATTTATTTCTAGAGTCAAAATAACCCACAGTGAGAGTGCGTGTTTGAGTTTGTGGTGCTTAATAGATTCTTAATGTGCAAAAGGATTGTGGCGTATCAGATGGGCTGGGAGTAACTGGCGTGACAATGGAAACAGTGGAACGGATGGCTGGCTTCAACACCTGGAGGAGGGTTCATAAGAGTGTGTGTATGTGTGTGTTACAGGTTGAGACGACTCGGGTGGTGATAAAGCAATAAACCAACCACACAGTCACTGGCAGGGCAGCCAAATGCTATATGGGCAGGAGGACAGGAGAAGAAAGAAGCTGTTGTGTTGAAGAAGGGAAAGTCCGTACTGCAGAATGAATCGCTGACGACACCATACTATTTATTTCTTCTTTTGATCCATCCTAACAGTACTTATTATTGGCTATTTCACTGTAGCTCAGGTTCACAGGTCTCTAAATAGGCACAAATACAACCCTTAAGACTAATGAGCAGCTTCATAAAACTATTTCTTGTTTACTGAACATCATGTAAACTCACCCTGACCACCAATAAGCAGAATTTTCTTGTTCACCCAAGAGTTACTCATGCTATTTTAGGAATTAATCACCATTGTCATTGGTTTTAACCAACCAGAAGGTTGTCAAGTAATGAACCTCGTAAACAACATATCTGCATAACAACTGATGTCATGATTTAGCTAGCCACCTCGCCCAGCAGGCTACAGAGTTGGTTCGAGTTTCCGACATTTTTTGGCCCATCATTATTTCCTCCAAGCAGCCAATTATTACTTTTCAACTGCTAATTGGCTGAAACAGAGATGTTTGAAGGTAAATGCAAATATCCGATATGTGCAAACATTTCCTTATTAACTACCCTGACACGCTGATGTTTGGGCAGGTTGGTTTTTAATTACATTGACTGCAAAAGTTTTGGTACATTTAAAGAACAAAATGATGCATTTCAAGGTACAGTACAGGTCAAAAGTTTGGACACACCTTCTCATTTAATTTGCGTTTTCTTTATTTTCATGACTATTTACAGGACTGACTGACTTCATTTCTTCAAGTAATGATGGCCACTCGGTTTTTTTTAGTTAGCTGATTGGTTCTTGCCATAATATGAATTTTAACAGTTGCCCAATAGGGCTGTCTGCTGTGTATTAACCTGACTTCTGTACAACACAACTGATGGTCCCAACCCCATTGATTAAACAAGAAATTCCACTAATTAACCCTGATAAGGCACAGCTGTGAAGGGAAAACCATTTCAGGTGACGACCTCGTGAAGAATGCCAAAAGAATACAAAGCAGTAATCAGAGTAAAGGGTGGCTATTTTAAAGAAAAATATTTTTTCAGTTATTTCACCTTTTTTTGCTAAGTACATCAATCCACGTGTTCATTCATAGTTTTGATGCCTTCAGTGAGAATCTACAATATAAATAGTCATGAAAATAATGAAATCACATTAAATGTGAAGTGTGTCCAAACTTTTGGCCTATTCTGTAGTTAGCACACTGCAAAAACTGAAATCAAAGCAAGTCATTATGTCTTATTTTTAGTAAAATTTGTCTTACTATTCTTGATTTGAGCCACATTTACTAGACAAGGTCATAAAATGGTCTCATTTCAAGTTTTTTAAAGACAAAAATGAGGCATCAATTGCTTTTAACAAGTAAAAAAAATCTGCCGATGGGAAAAGATAAAAGATTCTTGTTTTAAGACATCTTTCTAATTTTAAGAAACTTCACAGGCGAATTCGTCTTATCCCATCAGCAGATTTTTCTGACTTGTTACAAGCAATTTACACCTCATTTTTGTCTTAAAAAAACTTGAAATAAGACATTTTTATGACCTGGTCTGGTGAATGTGGCTCAAATTAAGAACAATAAGACATTTTTTACTACAAATAAGACATAATGACTTGCTTAAAATTTCCATTTTTGCAGTGCAGGCCAAAATTGGCTTGTTAGCACTACACAGTACAAAAATTATCCTGGGTATGTCATTTACAAAGAATAAAGTTTAAAATATAATCCTATAATGTTAGGTGAAAATAAGAGGATCATTTATTTGTATTGAACTAAATTTCATAAATCTCTCTTTTTAGTTGGGGATTATTCTACTGACAACCACATGTTAATTCTGCAGGGGAGTGACGGAAAACATGGGATTACTAACGTCTGAAGGATAAAGACAATAATTTAATGAGTAGACCATTTAATTCGTATCAAAGTATTTGAATCTTAACTGGATGAATCATCCACCGATGCAACACCCATACCTAAGAAACTGGTGTGGCAGTGTGAAAGAAAACGAAATTACGTGCTGAAGCCAAACTTTTGTGTTCAACAGTTTTTAAGTTTTGTTCTCAACGCAGCCGTTGATTTGAACTTACTTCTGTTGTGTCAAAGTTAATTAGTTCCCAGCAATTGTATGTCTATTAGTGGCATTAGAAACTTTTCAGAGACAAAAGGACACTTCAAGTTAATCTTAAGGAAACGGTGCTAACAAAACAAAAGTTTTTTAAATGCAAACAAGTCGGCACTTAGTGAAGCTGAACACAATCGCATCAGTGTGTGTAATCAGCAAACACATCATGACCACTGTTCTGTTTTTTTTTTTTCCTGAGCCTTGAAACAAGAGACGCAAAAGACAAAATTCCCAGACCGTTTGTGTGCATGTGTGTTTTTCTTCTCCCGACATCACAGCATGAAGGAAAGTCATTGAAGTCTCTGAATGGCAAACGACACCTGTGTAACCCAAACAAAATGCTACTGTGTGAACTACAACTGTTGATAAGAGGGATGGTGGAGGGGGGGGGGGGGGGGGGGGAGTCAACAAACCCGGTTCACTCTGCTGACATGTTAAATCTCACACTTTGGGAATGAGACAGTAGTAAGGACTTCAGCAGATACTTATCAGTGACAGTTAGTGTAGACAAACATTGTCACCTTCAGCTCAGCTGCCAACTGCTGTCAGAGCGGCACTCTCTCTCTCTCACACACTCACACACACACATGCATACACACAGTGTTAAGTCATAGAAAAACACAATCTCTCCATTGTGCAATTGCTGAGTTTCCATAATTTTTTCAAGCCCTTTTTTGTTCTTTCCAGTTCTAAAAATGGAAGAAAAACCCTTTAATTCAGTCTATACTGGCAGACTGAAAACCACAGACAAAAATTGCAGTGTGTCACTTTTACATTTCAGTTTTGGAACAATATCACCACGTTAGTTTCCCCTTTTTTGCTTGAGCTATGACAATCCAGGCCCCTCATATTCAACATTAAATAATATTTCGACTAATATGATGAATTCATATCAAAAAAAAAAAATCTTAATTTTAACCAAATTGTATGTATCTAAAGTGCATAATAATGTTTTCCTCTTGTATTTTATTGTGCGGTATTAATCTACCACTGATCCCACATATTATTGCATCCCTTTCTTTAAAAATGACGTCATCTCTCTCTGCTGACACTAAATGTCATCATCAGTCTTAATCCAATCACAGCAGCAACAACAGACGCTCTTTGGAACCCTCACACACCCACAGACTCCTCCTGATGTGAGATTTCTCAGCGAGCTTAAGCGTGAAAGACAAAAAAAAAAAAAAAGTCAGTGACGAGAAAATTGAGGTCGAGTGGTTTGACTGCAAAAAGCTGCTGATGAAAAGTCAGCGTTTGTGCCAGAAAGAGATTAGTGAGTGCTTCTCGTCGTGTTCATTATTGCACGGATCAGTGTTCTGCAGCTCATGTGAAACCCGTGTTTGGGGTGTCTTTCAGCGCTGACTCACACACACACATACACACACACACACTCTGAGAGCCCGTAACTAGAAAGGAATGAGTGGAGAAATTCATGTTGAACAGAGGAGATGATGCAGCTCATTGATTTATACGTTGGCATCATGTTTCAGGCCCTCAGAGAGCAGTTAGTCCACATCCACGCTTCATTTATGTGCTCCGTTTGTGTGATTTGTGAAAAAGCGAGCACATAATGCCATTTAAATAAACAACAAAAGAGACAAAATGAGACTTTGGAGTAAAAGCTTTTGTTACTGAACTGCTGCCCTCAAGATTTTGTGACTGAGGTTTTGAGTTTCACAGATTTGTGACAACCTAAAATAAAATCAAAATTGGTGCAGTTGTTTCAAAAGTAACTCTTCCACCTGGTTTGTAACAATCTTTACCCTATAAAATAGGTCAGAGCTTTACAAATACCAGTGATCTGGGCCTCAAAACAAATGAAAAGCTGCAATGAATCAAATTGTTACTTGCTCAAGCCAAAAGGGGCCATTAAGTAAATCTAAAACTGTTGCACATTCAGTTTGTCAGAATTAATGCCACTTTTTCAAAAACACATGCCTCACACCAAATGTTTGCTCAAAAAGAACATAAATGCCAAACATTTATGAAAATGAGAAGTTTTTGAATGTAATTTGAAGATCAAAAATTCCAAATTGAATCTCTATTCTGCTTCTCTAAAGGGTCAAAGCTACAAAATGAAACCCCAAAAATGTTTCAGCAATACTTGTATTTACATAAATCACAATGAAATCAATTTCTAAGAATATACCGCCCTTTGTCTGCATGTATTTGCATGTTTCTGTTATGTATAATAATCCCCTTTGGTGTTGGGACTTTTGCTGTGTGTGAACTATGAATGTGAAGAGCATGCAGATTTATTAGAGGGTGCAGACTAACATCTGACCTAAACAAAAACCTGCTCACAGTTAAACGTGTCATAACTTGAGCATAAAATGAAATTCAAGACATTTTATAGAAAGAGTTCAGTCTTTTAAAGTTTATTGACATGAGGAAAACGTCGGGGTAATGTTTAAATACTCTACATAATAAAGTTATCAAACATGCACATGTGAAATACAATATACTGTACATAAATATTACTAACAGATTTCTAGCTGGTCTCGTTTCTGATGCAGTGCCTGTGTCTTTAAGATTGACCCAAAAACCTCAAAGGGAGATGTTTTTAAATGGAAGTTAGTGGAATGCTCGACTCATCGCAGGTGTCGGTCTCTTCAGTATGGCCTCCACAGAGAACGACAAAGACTCGCTGGATGTCATCTTGGTCCCCACAGGTTTGGACAGAAAGTCTTTAGCGTACCTGTCGCTCATTTTAACAGCCTGAATGTCCTTACCGGAGCCTTCCCTGAACTTTCGTGCGGCCTCCTCTAAGAGCTCTTTGCAGTACGGCGCCCGGAGCTCCGGCCCGGCCCCGCTGCTTGTTTTTTCACTCAGTGAGTGCTGGATAAGGGAGTGGAAGGAGTTGAGTTTCATGGAGAGCTTAGCGCTGTCCTTGCTCAGCTTGTTCAGGACTTGGCTGGAGTTGTGGGAATGAGAGTTGTTGGGGAAGGATTGTCCAAAGCTCCTCTTAGGTGGAGAAAAGGCTGAGCACTCTCTCTGCCCCCCTTGAGAGACAACAGGAGGTTTGGGATCTGCCCGTTGAGGGTCTGAAGAGTCCTGCATGGCAGCGGCTCGAGATCCCTCCAGTTTTGAAGCGAGAGCAGCTGCTGGCTCCTGCTCCGGCGGCTGGCTCTCTGCTGGCATCGCCTTGGGCTCCCACACAGCACCTGGCTTCATGTTCTGCACCGCTGTGGCGTTGAACAGACACTGCTGGTAGAGCAGGGCGTCACCCAGGTTAGCTGCACCTCGAGGCCACATCATGAAGCCGCCTCGTGACGGCTGCAGCGGATAGTGGCGGTAGGTGGTGGCCACGCTGACGTTAGAGGCGATGAGCTCAACGTTACTGGACCCAGCTGGGTACTGCATGCTCAGATCCAGGCAGTTTGGACCCAGGAAGTTGCACAGCTCTTTGGGCTGTGGCTCGGCCTGAGCTGCAGGTGAGTACCCCGTTTTAAACGAGTTGTACTCTGCTGCATGGTGCACCATGTTGTTAGGAAAGAGCAGTGAAGCTGTGGCCGCCTGACTGTTCTCCAGCAGCTCTCGCTCTTTGTACTCGCGCTCCAGCATTATGGTTTCCAGCTCCTTGTCGGCGAAGGCCCTCCTCTTCCTCATACGGTCGCTCAGCGGTGGGGGAAGGGACGGGTTGGCGGGTAGAAAGGGATCAGACTGCACCGGACGGTATCCTGTCGGCAGATAAACCCAGGTTTAATTCAAATATCTGTATGATTCAGTGGTTACAGATGATGTGAGGAATGCAGAGTGATCACAAAACTGATAAACAGGTATTAAAAGAGATTTCATTTAAAACTCAAATAATGCTCAGCAATCAGCAAAGTTTATCAAGACACCAATTACAGTCTTTAACAACATTTTTGCTCTGTTTCATAATTTGTTAAAGACCAAAGATAGGGTTAAAAAGGGACAGAAAATACACCAAGAGTAACAGAAAGAGATAAAAAAAAAAAAACTCTACATCTCTATATCAGATATGTTGCCTCTTTACCTTCAAGGATGCTTTTTGCGAGCATGGTAGATGGTCGAATGTGTCGCTGATATATCGTCCTCCTCTCTGCTGGAATTTGTTTCCCAGATATTCCTTTCTTATCCTGAGAAATTAAGGAAAGAAAATAAGGATAAAGCTAAAAGTTCAACATTTACATTACAAAAAAGATTATTTATTGCGGCTGAAGTCCAAATAAAATGTGTTTGAATGTCTAATTAGGAGGTTACAAAACAGTGACTGAGTGAATCATGGATCATTTCAAGCCGGACATTAAGCTAAGAATGAGGCCGATGAGTTAATGTGTGTTAAACATAGATGAAGTAATAAATGCATTTAGTCTTTTGGCTTTGAAGACTAAAAATACATTAAATTGCAGCACGTTCATTAGCTTTACCCCTCGATCTGATTACACCACTTCAAACTGCAACATCTCACAAGTTTATGCAATAAAAGTTTCACATTTAGCCTGACAAGCTAAAAAAAAAAGTATACACCACATATCACACACCCTACACACACACATTCAAAACACCCATCTGGTATCATCTTTAAAATACCACAGCTGACGTGGTTCATTATTTCACCACAGACACTTTCACATATTTGAATGTCACCACAGTCAAAACACACATTCACTCACTCACATACTCACACACACATACACATAGACGGCATATTTTGCTTTGGGATTATAATAGGGGGAGACAGACATCTTTTATATCCCCTTATAAATCTTTTTTAGTAATGGTTCATAGACATATGAAGGTAAATGTAATTAAAAGGCTAAATTTGTGATGTATTTCGTCTCACTTGAATGCGAAGGATTCTCTAATGAAACTATGGTTCAAAATTTAAGATTTTTAGACTGAGTCGGAAAGAAGAAAAAAAAACTACTTTTAAAAAGCTAAGCTGAGTTATAAAAAAAAAACCGTCTTGACTTTGAGATGTGTGTAAAAATTCAAGAACAAGCTAAATCATCAGGTTGCAGTGGGTAAAAAAAAAACAACCTTAACCAAACACACCTCATGGAAAGTTCAAGAAGTTGTCACAGTCAGCTCCGCCTCATTGTTTTTGCATTGTTTATGTAAATACAGCTGTGAAAGAAACAAAGACTGTTTCTGCTGATTGACCTGAAATAAGCAGGTTTTTTATGCACAGTAGGAACAGACTCCAGCCAAAGTGTCTAATGTCTGAATATTTCTATTTCTATTTTGAGGCTGAATGTTCTCTTTGTTTTTTCTCACTGTTCTGCAATTTCATTGACCTCTGTTATTTCAAAACTGTGATTTATGTCCCCTCTCACACGTTTAATTTGCACTAAAACATATGCTATATTAAGGAAAAACTATATTAAAAATACATTCAAGACTGTTTGAAATCAGTTAAACCTGAGAGACAACTGTGGTAAAAGCTGAAGTATTATAGTCAAATAGCATCGATGTAATGTGGGTTAAATTTGACATCTTTGCATGTTTTTTTTTCTGCTCTGTCCCTTCTGTGCCAAAGGAGAAAGCGCGCATAAAACACACAAATAAGAATGACAGAGGCTCTGGATTCACAAAGTAAATAAACTGAGACGTAAGATCAACATCTCCAGGAAATCCCTACAGCGGACAAAAGACAGAGAGGCCTTAGGGAAGTGTCTTACAGCAAACTTCAATTTGAGCTTTTGGACTCGGTTGATTTAAGTGAAATAAACTTTGTTTCTGTGCGTAAAATGAGACTTTTCAGTCTCTAATTGAATGACCCCGTTTTTGAAATACACATCCACACACACTCAGCTGAGCTCACCTCCGTAGCTTGTTGCCTCCTGAGGGCCACCTGCGCTGCCATCACCCGCTGCCTCTCCACCACCAGCAGACAGTTTGCGCACTGGCAGTCCCTCCAGCGGCAGAAGCGCTTGTGTCCTTTCAAGCAGGAAACCACGCCGTGGTTTCGGCAGCGGGCGCACTTCGGTGTCCGGCTCAGCTTCCTCTGGTCCCCCGAAATCTGGCCGCTGGGGCCCGGCTTGTCGTCGCTCTTTGCTCCGTCTCCGTCGTCCTCCGAGGCGGCGGCGCCGAGCGGCACCGACCCGGGCCGGCTGGAGCAGTCCGCCGGGTCATCGCTCTCCGTCTCCAGACTCTCCACGTCGATTTCAAACTCGCAACCGGCGATGTCTGACATGACTGATCCTGTCCTCCGCCGGTTGTGCGTAGATAAACTCAGTCTTTATCTGCAGACAAAAATACAGCCTATTAGTCTGGAAGAATTTAGAGCTGTGAGACTTTATTGCAGAAGACTTCAGCCGATTCACAACGCACAGTGACACATTTCTTTATGCAAATACGTTTTATAACGACAAGTTTTTTTTTGTTTGTTTTTTTAACAGAAAGTACAAAGCTTGCAAATAAATCATGCAGTCGAAACAATACAATACATGATATTTCATGCATACAAAATACAGAAAACTTTGCACCAAGATCGTACAGCACCAAATTAAATTTTGTCAAGTTTTTTTTAACCTACTGCAATTATCATAATTATATTAAACATTCAACTTTATTTTTTGACATAGCTTTAAACTGTATGAGTTATACACCAAGTAAAGAAGCATAAAGATCTAAAAGATAACATTACTTTATCAAATGCAACACCTCGCTTTCCACTTTTAAACAGAAGTTTTAAGAGTTCGCTTTACCTCCAGAAGTTGATCCAGCAGTTTTGTCCAGTTCGTGTTGAACACGTCGTTGCGTCTCTGATTAATCACACGCTCTCAAAAAAAAGCTGAGTAGATTTGTACAGACTCCAGAGCAGGTTTGTTATTCTGTGTTAACTAAGTGGATGAATGAGTGACACACTCCGGACAGATCCAGGTTTCTTCTGAAACAGACACATGAAGCGCCACTCCTTAGAATAACTTCACTCAGCGCTCTCTGCGTTCTGATTGGCTGCTTACGTTCTCGCACGGACCAATAGGATTACGAGCCGTTATTTGGGCGGATGAGGTTCCCCTAGAAACGGTTATAAGCTCATAATTATAATACAAATGTAATTGAGTTTGTTTATATCGGAGTTAAAATTACAAATCAATATAGATTCACTTAGAATAATTTTTAGTGACCTTGTTCACATTTTTGAGCCTTAAGTTTTTAATTAACAGCCTCCAATTCTCTTTTATTATTTTTGATGTGGCACAGCACAAATAATAAGAAGAATCGTTTAAAATTCTTACCATGTATTCTTGTAACATAATAAAAAAAAATATCCACTGATCAACCCATCTCAAACAGCAATGACAGGGCCTTACACATACACAGTGTTGCCAGATTGCCCAATTGGACTTCTTGTGAACATGGGGCTGGGGGGAAAAAAGCATTGGGCTTGATTCAAATGATTACTTGTTTAAGTCATACAGCGCTGAATTCATAAATCTAATATTCCTGCACAACCAAGAATTTTCTAAAAAAACAACAAAAATACATAACTTTTATTCAAATTAGACACTTTTCAATGTGATTTCAGGATCAAAAATCCCAAATAGAATCTCTATTCTGCTTCTCTAAAGGTCAAACCGACAAAATGAAAGGCCAAAAATGTTTCACCCATTTAGTTGAATTTGTCCCAGGACTGTTTGAGCAATACTTGTTTTTACATAAATCACAATGAAGCAAATTTCTAAGAATATACTGTCCTTTGTCTGCATGTATTTGCATATTTCTGTTATGTGTAATAATCCCCCCTGGTGTTGGGAGTTTTGCTCGTGTGAATGAGAAGAGCATGCAGATTTATTAGAGAGTGCAGACTAACATTTGACAGGTTAATAAAATTTGGGCTGCTTTTCAAAACATTTGGCAGGGTTTCAAAAATATTCTGGAGACATTATTGACATTTTTTCTGTGAAAAACATGTCAGTAAACTGTTGTGTCCTAGACAAACACTAATTTCATTAGTTTATTTATTCTGAAATAAGGAGAGGCCTAACATATGACCATGCACCATGTTACAACAGAAAGTTGTTTATTTGCTCTCATGGTTAGTTTTTTGAATGTCAAACTGGTCAAATAACCGTTAAACATATTTAATTTCACCTAAAGAGGATATACATTAGGTGCCCTCTTATCCGGGGCTTCAGTGCAGGCCTTATGGGAATTACTATATTTTCAGAGTAGCCTAGTCAGATATAAACTGTTGAAAAAAACAACAGCAACTAGATCAAGGAGAATTATAGTTCCACATAACTGCAGTTAAAGATGTGCTTTAAAAAAATTGCAACACATCAGAGTTCCAGCTGCCCTGTGAATGAGGAGATTAACAGATGAACAATGTGTCCTGCAGGTTTTTGAAGCTTGTCCTAGGAATGATTTCAGTGTTTTCACAACAATCACACCTGGGCAGAAAACACAGTGTCAGCATGTATACCAGTGTTCTGCACACAAAAACAAGCAACATGAGAAATATTCATACAGCCCTAACCTTTGACAGATAAACCCATTGCCCATTCATGTACACAAAACTAACATTCTTATATGAAATAACCTAAACATAGATTTTTATAAGACATTATGGCCTTTTGACACGAATGTATCCATTAAAAAGAGGTAAAAAAAAAAAAACTTTGTCAAACCCATTTCCCTCATCTGCATCATTGTAACAGATACATGATTTCTTCTTAACCTCCTTTCTTATTCTTTATACTCGTGTATCGCCATTTCAAAATAAAAGTCAGATAATATCCAATGTGGTCGAAGTTTACAAATAGATGTAAGACTGTTGTACATCACTGGGTGTAACCGATGCCTCCTAAATTGAAAAGAGGAATGTGGACAGCTTTCTATGTATGACTCTTTGTTTGCAGCTTGCTGAGTGAAGTAAAGGCTGACGTAAAACAGAAAAGAAAAAGGAGACACTGGAGCGTTTACACAGAGTAGCATGGGAACTGATTATGGGACAATACAGCTCTCTGCATACTGTAGCTTTAAATAGAGTGTTTACTTTTACTTTTTGTCCGTTTACCTGTCTGGGGATGGAGAATGAACGAACAAAGGATTTCTCAAAAGGACTAACTGCTGTTTTTTATATCCAATCCCAGAAAAGGGACGGACTTAGACTGAATAACTAGCTTTTTTATTCAAATGACAACTTCTTGGCCTTAGCTTTTTTGTGTAATGTGGCATTTAAAAATTTGTTTCAGATGCTTTTTCTCCTACAGGCCCACTGCCAAACACATCGTATTTGATACATGAGTTTAGAGGACCTCAATCTCGTCAACATGATAGTTTCTTTAAAAACCTGTAAAAAATAAATATATATAAAAACATGTATTCTACCACCTTCAGGATTGTCATATAACTGTCAGCTGAAGTTGAATTTTGACCTTCTTTTTTAAATGGCTGCTTTCATGAAATCATCCAGTCACATATTATCATTGCTGATTTTCAAGAAGTTGCAGTAAGAATAACATCTAGTTGCCTAGTTAATTTTTGAAATAAATAAATAAATAAACAAGTGTTTCCACATCAAATTAAAGCAAAACTTTACTAAAACAAATGGCAAAACTGCCCAATTTGTCAAATGTGATACAAGCAATTAATCACAAATGACATGATAAAGCAATATTTTGTCATAGGTTTTGTTTAAAGGGTTGATAAACATCTCAGCTCCAAAAAAATGAATTTTATGACTATTTTTTGAGGGGTCGAGCATTGCAGGGTTAATTTGAATTAAAAATAAAAGACCTCAGTTATTTCTTATTCAACAGTTTCCATTGGTCTTACATGGTTCCTGTTTTATCGTGCAGGTACTGTGGTTAGTTGAATTTTTTTTTTCAACAATTACTCTCAAAATAAACAGTTCTTTTGATATTATTAGTGTTTATTAATCTTTTATGGCATGTACTGGTTTTCGCCTAACGGTTGGACGTTAGGTTAGCAAGTGACGCCGCTGCTAGCTTGAATTTGCTGCGTCATTGCCGTTTAAATTGCGTTGCATCCATATATTTTACGGTGTAACGTTTTCATTTCCGCTTTGGACTAAAAAGTAATTAATCTTAATGATTGTACATTGATTCTTCAAACCGTTTCTCCTTTCTCGTCGTCCTCTTATCTCCTCAGATGAAGACGGTGCCTCTTAACGGCTCTTCCATGTGTTGGAGGTGAGGACGTCAGGCCTGCAGGTGCAGCTTTATTTGCCACTTCGTCTTAATTTATTACAGAGGTTACGAGCGGCCACCCCGAGCTGCCGTTTCCCCCGTCAGGAATGCTTTGAAGTGGGCAGAGGGCTGAGCGGTGAGACGGTAGGATCCTCACAGACCTGGACCCTCCAGGTGAAAAGTGTTGTCTGTGTCCGCGGCCTCATTATGGCCGCGCAGAGGGGGGGCTCCAGGGGTCCTTGGATGGGTTTCCAGATTTTTGGGGGGGCATCCATAGGCATCCTTTACAGAGTTTCAGGGGTGTGTCTTTGGAATCTAGAGGAGGTAATGAGTATTTAAGGTGGTTTCATGGGTCCTTAGGGGGTCCCCACTTAACTTAATGGAAATCCACTGTCCTCAAGGAGTTGGGTCAATATCACCATGAGGTGCCAGTCCCCCCCTCCAAAAAAAGTTGAGATTTTCCATTGAACTTCATATTTATTGTAGTAACATGTTATACTGTTAGAAATGGATATTGGTCAAGCCCCCACATTTTTTAATGGAAATTATTGGCAAATGCTATCACCTCTTAAGACCCAGTGTCCACATACATTACAAGCCAAAAGTTTGGACACACTTTCTCATTCAATGCGTTTATTTATTTTCATGACTATTTACATTGTAGATTTTCACTGAAGGCACCCAAACTATGAATGAACACATGTGGAGCTATGTACTTAACAAAAAAAGGTGAAATAACTGAAAACACGTTTTACATCCCAGGTTCTTCAAAATACCCTTTACTCTGATTACTGCTTTGTACACTTTTGACATTCTTTAATGGTTTTCACGTCACAGCTGTGCCTTATCAGGGTTAATTAGTGGAATTAGTGCAGAAGTCAGGTTAATACACAGCCGACAGCCCTATTGGACAACTGTTAAAATTCATATTATGGCAAGACCCAATCAGCTAACTACAAAAAAAAATGCATGGCCATCATTACATTAAGAAATGAAGGTCAGTCAGTCCAATAAATAGTCATAAAAATAAAGAAAACGCAAATTGAATGAGAAGGTGTGTCCAAACTTTTGGCCTCTACTGTATGTGGATATTACATTTCTGCCTCTCAGACCCATTATACTTCCCCTATTTAAAACTTTGATCTATTAGCCACAATTAGGGACACTTAACTCGTCATCTTTTGGTGATTTCACTACTTTAGACTCATATCAGTGGAAAAAACTGTGTAGTTTCGAACAACAACACTTATAGCTAAAAACTCATAGCTAACTAATAACACTAAAAACTTAACTTCCTGTACAGAGACCAAGTTTAGATTTTATACTAGGTCTAACTGATCCCAAATAGCTAGGAGAAATTCAAAAAATGTAAACCAGGCAAAAGCTCGGGACTCTGTGGACCTTCACTTAGCAACACGATTCAGTTAACAAGCTGGCAGTGTACTGTTTGACAAATACATTTTACATTTCTGAAAGGTTTTTATATCAGTTGATATTTCTCCATGACAGAGTGGGCATGTTTAGCTTGACAACACCCAACTACACGCATAATGTGACAAAAATTATAAAACATAAGTGTAAATACTAATTCAACCGCCACTCACCACTGTTTCAGCCCCTATTGAATAAAGACAAATTGATGGTAGTGATGTCACTGAAGACATCAGAGGGCTTCTGAAAAGCACATTAATAACTGGGTGGACAACAATTTCAAAGACACGTAATGTTTTCAATATGACTATGAAATAGAACAATAAACAACTTATTGTGGACAATGAAACCATGTGGGGAAAAAAAAAAGATTTAGTGTCATTGAACCACTTATTACACAAAAAAAGGGTCCAAAAGTGACCAAAAAGGAGTGAAAGTGACTAGAATGGAGTAGCAAAACAAGTAGTTATGGGTTGTTGTCAAGCCGTAAGTAATGTCAATGTTCATTTCCAAAAATGTGTAAGTTCAACAACACATTAGATGGGGAACCTAGAAACAATTACTATCGCATTAAAGGAAAAAATAATCTTGACTAAATTAGTTTTGTGGATATACAGGAATTGTGTCACCTTTGTTTTCAGGAGTGATTACAAGTGTGTCTAAAGTCTCTGAAAGTAGTCAGTAAGTTTTTCTAGAAATCCTTAAAAACATTCAGGTGTGATTGCTTCATGGGCTGTACCCTAATTTTGAAATCCAGGGCTATGATTCCAGGGATCTTTGAGGAATTCAGGCATAAGAAACATCATCACTCCTAACAGAGTTACAAGCTTGTAAGGGATTCAAGAGGAGAGTGTAGAATTATTGAAGCAAGTCTTAAAGTTTCGTAATGGTTTGATGATTCTGAAGGAGACACCAGGGATGTTTGAAGAGGGTTTTAAAAGGCATTATTAAAGAGAATAAGTTTCCATATTTCCTTGAACCATCAAGAGTCCTATTTTTCAAAACCCATGGAGTCCTGGTGTCAATCTTCAATGGGTTTTGTGATTTTTTTGAGGCAACATCAGGAATCTAAGGAATTTCTTGAGCATTCAGAAATTTGAAGGAAATCTCAAGGAATCATCGAGTAGGTAATAGGGAATCTAAAAGGAGTAAAACGCTTTATTAAAATAGTTTCAAGGAACGCTGGGTGTGTTTTGGGGTCCTTGGGCCATCTAGTGGACCACAATGCTTCTGGTAAAGGTTTTTTTTTAGCATTTCTTTCATAGTTTGAAAGTTTAAGGTATTTAAAGTTATTGAGTCCAGCTCTACCACAGCATCTGACTTTAAAAACAATCATCTATCCATCAAATATATTGCAGCATTTATCTTGATATCTTTGAAAGAAGACTCAACAAACAGGCTCTAACTGATCATATGTTTCTCCTTTTTAACAAGCACAACAAAGAGGAAGACACAGACACATAACAACACTTTCTCACACGCTGTCCAGTTTACTTTGAGGTCTGATTGAAACAGCAGCATCTTGTTGGAAGTGTCCCGCTGTGTCAGCCGTAAAGTGTAACCGGAGCTGTGTATAGACAGAGGAGCAGAGTGTGGGATCACTGGGGATCCTGTTATGTTAATTAGCCTCTGATGGAGCGACAACACATGCAGCTCAAATACTAAACCAGGCGGGCGGCATTTGTCTCTGTCTGAAACACTCTGACACCTCGACCTCTCGTCCTTAATGTGCAACAAACAGGATGACTCTCAGCTGTGGAGGATGCACTGAGATACTTTGGTGAAGGTGTAACTAAAAACAGGAAAAAAATCAGCAGTGTCATGTAAAAATTCTTTACAGATCAATGTTTTAAAGCAGATAAACAGAATCATTCAATTTAAAAGAATCTGATGCAAAAAAAAAAATCTCAGCATGCTTTTCTCTGAGTGTTACAGTGAAGAGTTTTTGAATCTTTTGAATAAGAGTTTTTAGATTCAAAAAAGTGTTGATGAAACAAAGAGAAAAAAGAAACTGCCTTTTGAATGACAGCAGACTCTTCCTCTGTTAGAGTTGAGCAAGGAAAATACACAGAATTTGATAATATTTTGGGAAAAACAACAGCTTTGCCCTGTAAAACTTCAGTATTTTCTTTCTTTATTACTTGATTTAGTGCAATAAAGACACTGTCTGCAAAATAAAGTTCATAAAAAGCATGTAAAAAGTATCAAATATCAAATGTTAAATAAATAGATGTGAGGTGACTGGAGCCTTTATTGGTATAGTGTACAAGTACAAGTTTTATCCACTGGGTGGCAGACCAGAGCAGGTAAATAAAGACACTTCTGAGGCCTAAAGAGAATCATGTGTTAAGTTTTATAACACTTGGACTGGACCAATGAAATGTAGTATTAAGAAAAGTGTTTTTTGGTCAAGTTAGATCAGGGTAACTTTGTATAACTCTATCTTATATAGGATTAACCTTATTATGCATAACATAAAGTCTTTCAGAAGTAGAGTTGCAGATAATTCAAAAAGCGGATATGCAATACAGAATATTACACATCTAAAAATATCATCATTTTGTGGATCTCAGTGTTTTTGAAAAAAAAAAAAAGCAGCATATTTGGAAACATGAATGCAAATTTAAAAGAACTTTAACATTACTCTTAGCCATTTATAGCTTACAATGTTTTAAAGTTTTTTTAATTCTGTTAAATATTTGGTCTATTAATTCACATATCTTTTATTCTTCAAATCCTCAGTATAAAATCTGATCTTTGGCATAAACATGAAGTCGTAGGATTTCACCGCTAGATGGCAGCATTTTAACAGGTTAAACCATAACAGGGTCTGTTGATGCTCATGGAGAACAGTTAGGAAAATGGTCAGATATGACAAGAAAGTAAAGTGAAAATTATCAAAATATGTAGCTCTTAAGTTGGTTACATTGAGTCACATATTAGTGAAAGAAAAAAATGAAATTGCTTAAAGGAATTTTGTTCTATATTCTGCGCTGACTGTGTTCATAAAATCTCTCCTAAGTAAAGAAAATACGACTTGTGAAAATAGTTCTTTCTAATATATTCCTTTTTGTGGTTTCAAGAGTGCGTGCAAGGCCAAAGTTTTTGAAGACTGTGGTTGATGTCAAAACAACAATGGTGTAGGTATGAAAACTGTGACAAAAAACCTAATTAATAAATGTTGGAAATTGCTGACCACCCATATGTTTGGTGCTGGTGTAACTGCTCCTTAAAGTTCCAATGTGGAGTTTTTATTTGGTCACAAAACAAACTGATGTTTCTTTGTGACCTTGAAAAGCAAACAAGACCATCAACAAAATGAGCAACTGTTTTTACTTTGTGATTTTCAATGTCTAAAACCACGAGTGGATTGATTTAATGTACTTTCAAACATTTTTATTATCAATAAGAGGAAATTGTTCTACTTCAAGGAAACTTTCCTTCCTTCAGATTCTATGAAAACTGTTTTGTCCTGATGTGGTGATATAATCTTTATTCTTCAAATCAAGGTGTCGGCTGTTGTTTTTACTGAGTAAATGGGGAACTCTTTCCACTTCTTCATCTCATTGCCTAATTTATTTGGCACAAAAACAGGGCAATAGGGTAAAGTGGATTGTGTCAGAGGGATGAATGATTCTTCCCCTTAGCATCACTGAAAAATAGTGTTATACAGTACAACATCATGTGTTGCTGTAAATTGAACCATGGAAAATAATTGAAAGTTATGAGCAGAACTCAGAAATAGAAAATTAAAAAAGGGAGATATTTTGCCTCATTTCCCCATTTCTTTTATGCTTATTAATTCGATGAAGTGTTCATTTAATCATCATGTCATATCTGGGTTTAAAAGTTAGACTTTGGCTTGCGGTGGAGAATTTTCAACTCAGGTTTGTTTTTTTTCCAATCAGTTAAACAAAATAAAATTACTCATTTTTTTTGTTGTTGTCACAAAAAAAGAAAAAAAAGCAACATTTTTTTGGGTTTTATAGAGGTTCTTCAGTGACAGGAAGAAGACATAGTTGCCACTTTTTAGTAGTCCATAGCCATAAGATGATTTCAAATATTGATTGTCACAAATTAGGCTCTTTAGTTTAAAACTTAACAATACCATGTTGTTGATTATCTGTCTGTTTCCTTCAAAACAGAAAACAGCCATGTGCCTTTATTTTTCTAAATTTTGCTTCTTCAATCACAAAAGACAGTCATCTTTTGTCAGGAAAATATTTATGGAAGACTCTGGATGGCATTGTATGAAGGGCGCTACTTCAATTTCCATTTTCTGTTTTTTACTTGTGATGATCTATGATTTTTAAATATTCCATTGGAGTTGCATTAACATCATAGACTTTGTAGTAAAACACCACTCAATGCTGTCGTACTTTTTTTTTTTTTTTACCTTGCATGAATGAAGAACAGATCTGGAATCATCAGTCTGAGTGCTTTGGGAAACTTGGATTTATTTGGCATACTCTTCATGCATTGAGGGTCACAGTGTTCACAGTATTTAAACATGCTTCACGGGAAACAGGTGACACATCTGAAACAAAGTCAGTCCTTTACATTCATCTGTTTTGGTTTTCAGTCACGTGACATCTCGACGATCAACATCAGCTGATCAGGAAGTGATTGAATGACACAACTCAAACAAGTCACCGACAAAAACACACACACACACACCGCCAAGAGTTGTGTCACATTAACACATTTTTGGTGTCTCCTGCAGCAAAAGTCTAGCTAGAGGAGTTGTGGATGCGGGAGTCTGCGGAGTCGGAGCGCTCCTCGTACTCCTCTTCAGGGGAGTAAAGGCCCGGTTTGGGTCCCTGCAGCGTGCAGCTCTCCTCCTGGATGCTGATCCTCGGCTCCTCGGAGGCTCTGGAGGAGAGGAGCGGGGAGCCGCGGAACACGGAGCCCGCGGGGCCTGATGCGGGGCCCGCGGTGGAGAAGGGGGACACGTACTGAGCGGCGGCGGAGCGGAGCTGGTACTGCTGCTGCAGCGCCATCGTGTTCCACAGAGTCACGTCGTTGTGCACGAACGGGCTGGCCTGGCTGCGCGTGAGCGAGTTACGCAGCATGAGTGGGTAGCGCGTGGGCTGCGGGAAGGACGGGTGCTGCAAGGGGACACCGAGGGGCCCCGAGGCGGAATCTGACGTGAAGCGGAGGGACTCGGGGACCCGGAAAGCAGAGCCCACGGACCATTTAGCGGAGGAGGAGACCGGGTGGTAGGAGCCCAGCGCGTGCTCGAACAGGTGTCCGTTTGAAGGCAGCACCAAGGCGTCCGCGTGAGGGTCTGTGTGCGCGTGCGTGCCTCCATCAGGACTCCTGCTGGACAGCAGCACCTCGATGGCCCCCACTAGGTCCCCCCCGCAGCCTCTGAGGATGAGCTCCAGCACGGGGGGCTTGTGCGCGGGGAAGATCTTCTTGAGGACCTCCAGGGGGGGCCGGTTAGCTCTGAGGCTGAAGGGCAGGTTGATGGAGCCCGCGAGGCCCTCAATGAGCACGCTCTGCTCCGAAGAGGCCACAGGAAACTTCTGCGGACTCTCGGTTTTGGCCTCCTTCTCGGTGCTGCCGGGTTTGGGGAGGCTGTAGCGGCTCTCCTCGGGGTGTGTGGGGGTCTCTGGGGGCTCCGGGGTGTAGCAGGAGTTGGGTTTGGAGCCTTCAGGTGAGCTGACCGGGTCCTGCTCCTTCTCACTGGAGCTGCTGCCCCCGTTCTCACCTCCTGACACCTCATCAGGAGCCTCCTCTGCAGCGTCTGCAGGAGCAGAAACAACAGTCAGAGACCAGTTTGAACATGAAGCACAAAAACAACATTCAGCGGTGAGAAACACACACATCTCTTACACTTAAAAAAAAAAGTCAGTAAAAAAACAAAAACATCCAAACATTGTCAAGAAGCAACAATTAAGGGCCATGAAGAAAGAATATTATCTTTTACCATTTATTAAATACACTGAATAACAGTTAGTTGTGTGACTGGAGAAAACTTACAGTAAAAAAATTGTTAAAATGATAACAATCTACCACGAAAACAAATAAAAAGGTATACATTTAGAAGGAAGTACCATCATATTAAAAAATGTCTGAGAACCATACGTTTTTTTGGCTGGGATGGAGCCACGATTTCAGTTTTGGGTGGGCCAAACAAATTTCGGCTGAGCATTAAATTCTAAAAGTTAAAAGATCACTATTTAAATTATGATTTTGCTTTTTGCTCCTTGAATATTTGATTGCGTTTTGTATAAAAAGTATGTTAATCATACAGATCTACCTGTGATCGCTCTCTCTAGATACTGTCCAAAATGCTCTAATCCACAGCTTTCCACCTATTATAGGCTGTAAGAACTGTGACAAAAAAAAATCCTAAGTCTTTACCAGAATCATGCCCTTCCTGCCCATATAACAAGAATGCTTCATAACTGTTTTCCCACCCCAGAATGGGAAAAAAATGTGGCAAAAACTTGGCTAATTTTAGAGCATTTCATGATAATAAACTTAAAGTGACAAAATTTTACTTAAAAAAAAAAAAAAAATCAAAAAAGGTTTAAGGTGGGCCTGTTGAAAAGTGGGTGGTCCTGGGATCATCGGGCCCACCCTTAAAGCAGCCCCTGTTTAACAGTATTTTTGGGCAAATTACAGTCACTGAGATTGTGCACATTGAAATTTACAGTATAAATCTATTGATTGTAATGCAACACAAAGGAGCAAGATTTTGAAATATGGTCCTCTGTGAAATTATCAAAGGTATAATGTAAAAAAAAGTCCTGGTTACAGAAGAAAATGGCAGACATCATTACCATGGAAATTGTGTAAAATTAACAGTAAAATCGCACACAACTTTACAAAACAACAACAAATAATGCAAATAGTGCAAATAGTATTGTCCTCATTGCTAATTCAGCAAAAAATATATGTAGATTTCACCAGTTTAAAAGTGTTTTTTTTGGTAAGGATAGAAGTTTTAAACTGTAAAACTGAAGGGTTGTTCTGCAGAAGTTGTTAACTGTTTTACTGTATAACCACGGCTGCCAGTTTTTTCAGTAAAATCAACATGATCTTTTTTACAGTGTTGACACACTTAACTAAAACAGCTTTTAACGCAAACTACAGCATTTAAAGTGGAAAAGTAACTGTCAATCCATCTCTTGTCAACTTGTCTCCAACAAAGACTGATGATTATTTCTTTGCTTCTCACACAAACTGCTCACATGAACTGCTGACTCTGTGTGTGTGTGTGTGTGTGTGTGTGTGTGTGTGTGTGTGTGTGTGTCTGTGTGTGTGTGTGAAGCATCTCTCGTCGCTGCCTTTTGAACACATCGCGTAAACAGATCGCTCGTTGCTCGGTAACTTTTCATCTCAAGTTGACCTCGTGCAGAAAAATATGGGGATTACATTCGATCGTGCTGTCTCGTGCTGATGTCAGGGATCTTTGAGGCTCCCAGCTGCACGTGGAGCTGATCTGGAGTCAGCTGATTGGTGCTGCTCGAGTCCAAAAGTTTAAAAAGAAACCAAAACGGTATAAAACTGATAGAATGGGTGGATTTTTTGTTTAGCCTACGTCATTGCTATTTGGGTAAAAGTCTGCATTGCCATATATCTATATCTATGTATGATGACCTCTATACATATAGTTTTAAAGCCTAAAAAGAAATACTTTAAATCCATGTAAAAAAAAAAAAAAAAAAAAAAAGGTTAGTTGACATAGAAGTTCATAGCTTTAATAAAACAACAACATTGAGTTACAATTTTGTGGGCCCCATATTTACTTTCTGTATAAAAGCCAAAGTAATTAATATAGAGGACGTAATGCCCATGAATACAGAACCAAAAAACAAACAAATGAAGACCGTTTTTCCAGCAGGAAAAAAATAAACAACCCAAACTTATAATTTCATACATTTTTATAAATTAAATCAGGGTCAGTATTTGAAAAGGCCATTTTAGAGAAAGATGTGATTTAATTTTAGCCAAACTTTTTGTTTATCCGGTCAAAATCTATTTATGCGTGTGTTAATAGGTTAGCTAGGTCAACTTATTTTACTTTCTTTGTAACTACTGTATGTAGATGACATCTACTTTGACATGTAGTTGCAAAACATGAACCCAAAACCATACAAAACAGTCAGATTTAATAATTGACTATAAAACACTTAAACATGATTGTTACTATAATTTACTTTATCTATATAAATTACAAATTATCCATAGTCTCCTGCTACAAAATTCCATCTTTGTTGTTGATAAAATTGAAATGGTACCATCACCAGTAATAGTGCGCGCTGTTACTAAAAAATGGATTTGTTATTGCAAAGAGATATTTCACCAGGTTGTTAAAACACATAATGTTTACCATATATGATATAAACACTGCAGAGTTAACACTGCATAGGCATAATTGTAGAGCAAAGATAAAGTAATGATTTAATATGTAGGGTAATAATGTGGTATATTTATATCTATAAAGCATTAAATAAACTCAAATCATCCTGATATTTATACACTAGATTGGCTATGTATGAATGTAAAGCTTGATTTATATTAATTATTTATAATAAGGTTAAAAGGAGTTGGTGGGTGTGAATACTAAATAATGACCTGACATGTGGTGAAATGACAAATGATGATGACAGAGATGGGACCAACAGGACATTGAGCTGTTGTCATAAAATATGATTGCACATGAATTTAAAAACAAATAAAGCATTAATCCATACACTGTAGCTGAGCTGTAACATAATTTTCTAATGTACAGCTGGTAGACTCCAGGATGTTTTTAGTATTGTCTATTTCAAATAATTAAAAGGGAAAAAAGGTCTTAAAAATGTTGAACTGATAAGTTACTTCTCTGTTCTAAATATTAAAATGAAAAAGAAAAAAAAGAATGTAGCCCTGAAGAAAATCTGTTAATAGGCCACATATGAAGATTAAACATAATTTTGACCGACATTCATGGTAGAAAATGTTAATAATTTAAATTAAGAAGTAAAACATCTTTCACATTTTATTCTTAGTGGGTTCTGTTTTTCTGAAATAAATTATCTTTAAATTAATCCTCTGTGATTTAAATACCTGTTTTTTTTTAATCATTATTTAGTCGTTTTGGTTCCGTCAAATAAAAGCAATCATTCATCAGTGATATAAACTTTTAAACATCCAGACAGCTCCATGTTCCCCTCCTCTCACCTGTGCATGTTTGCGCTCCAGCCTGAACCGGCTCCGCGCTGCTCCACCTCAGCTCCAGCTCCTGCTCCTGTCTCTGCGGGGCTGCCTGGTTCCCTTCGCCGGCCCCGGACATGCCGATGCCGGGCAGCACTCTGAGAGACTCCGGGATGAGGCTCTCCAGGCTCTCGTTGGCCTGCTGCCTGCGGAGCGCCACCTGCGCCGCCATGACGCGCTGCCGCTCGATGATGAGGATGCATTTCTCGCAGGTGCAGTCCTTGAAGCGGCAGTAGCGTTTGTGACCTTTGAGCCACGAGAGCACGCCGTGGTTCCTGCACCGCGCGCACTTGGGGGTCCTCTGTAGCGGGGCCCGGGGCTGAGACACCGGGGCCCCCATGTAGAGGTAGGGAGACCCGTACCCGTTCATTCTGTCAGACTGTGCGTGTTTCCGAGGCGGCACGAGGAGCGATGAGGTCCAGGATGGAGCTGCTCTGCCTCACGCATGACACGATGAGGAGAAGAAGAGTAAGAAGAAGAGGAGTGGGCTTTGTGGAGCAGGATCCACCTTTCCTCCGGCTGACAGCACAGATACGCATCAGGCTGACACGCGCTTATGGAGACGAGTAACCAAACGCTGTCACTCACCTCAACGCGCATGCACGCTGCAGAAAAAGAAAACTGCAAGTGGGGGTCAGTTAATCCCTCATGTTTCTCTGTGAGGCTGCAGAGCCTGCTTTGAAATCAGACTGTTACACCTGTGCAGGAATTCAGGAGAAACACAGAGTGGCTCCACTTTTCACTGCATGTGTGTCAGAGGTTGAAATACAAATGCTTCATTCTGATATTTAAAAAAGTTATAGCACCTGCATCTTTTAAAAGTGCAAAACCAAACCCCTGCATGACATAAAAAGAATCTCAAAGGAGAGTTGTAATTTAAAAGATATGCAGATTTTTTTGTTTTACTTTTAAAGTATGACAGATACAGTCCTGTTTAAAAAATTAAGAAAATGTTATTACTAAAGGAAGCATCAACTGCTGATGCTAGTGGTGGGCAGATTTCTCTGAAATATCAATATAGCGATGCCAAAGTTAGTATCAGAATTGGTCAATACTTGCATGATGAGATTGATACTTAAAAATATCAGTTAATTGCTGATTTCCTAAATATTTATATGTTTCTGTCATCCACATGTATGTGCAAGCTGTTTGATCAATATGATGCATTTAGTTCTGGAATTATTGATATTCATGAACATGTGAAGTAACTGTTTTGCGACAAAGCAGGAAAATTATAGCACATTTTTTTCTGTTATAGCGATAGTTACTTTGATTAATATAAAAGTAAAAATTAAAAAAATGGTATCTGAAAAGTATATTAAAGTACTTCTAAAAAAATTTGAATATCATGAAAAAGTTCAATATTTTTGTCACTCATTTGCGAAAGTAAAACACACATATATATATAGACAAGTTATACAAAGAGTGATGTATTTCAAGCCTTTATTTCTTTAGATGTGTATAAACATGGCTTACAGACAATGAATTAAGTGTAACAGAAAAGTAGAATGTTCCATAAGAACATAGAGAAGGATATTTTTAATACAAATGTCGTAATAAGTTTTGCTGCTTTCTGACCATTTTCCAAGTTTTCTCCCAATTTTCAACCATTTTTGCTGGTTTTTGACCTTTTTTAGGTCCTTGAACTTATTTTATTGCTGCTCCTTGCTGTTTCTGCCACTTTTCACCACTAAAATTGTTTCTCTTGCAAAGGTAGCTTTCATCAATGGGGCTTTTTGGTTTAGCAACACTGGTTTAGAGCACAAAACATCTACTGCACAAAAAAATATTGGGTATTCTGACACATTTGAGGTTCAAGAAATATTGCACTGTCTGGGATTAAAACATTGCAGCAGGAAAGACTGCAGTTTGATCTAATTAGTGAGTAACTGCCCAGTGTAATTTGTAAATCTACTTTAAATGTGAGTTTTCCAAAAAGGGTAAAATATACCTCATTGAGAAACAGTCAGTTGAGATTCAAAGGACAATTTGAGCTCTGGTTTTAGAATTTCATTTTTACTCTAACATGACCTGAAAATAAAGGGAAAGCACATGAAAGATGCTTCGACATAAAATAAACTTAAAGGTGCAGCTAAAGTAAGCAAAGATCAAATTTAGAGGTCAGAGTGTTTGTCTACATTTCCTCTCCTCGTTTGCCTGCGTTCAGCTCCTCACACCATCAGAAGGCTCTGAGCCTCGTGCAGCTATAACAGTCGTACATAACTGAGACGATTAGCTCTGTGCATGTATAAAAGCCCTTTGGGAACTATGTCGAGGACGCTGATATGTCCCTTCTGCTGGACTAATAGAGGGCATTGAAACATAACACCGGACAAAGCCGGGGCCCATTTCTGACCGTAAAAAAGGTTTATTCAAGCAAATAATGGGATCGGAGGCTGCACGGCTTACAGAGAATAAGAGCACGGTAAACTTCCCCACATGAAGCCCGTCTCCAGGGCTATTAAGCTTTTAATTGGAAAATAGCAGAGGAAATTTCAAGGTGACTAGAGTGGCTTTGCAGTTTGTGCCGGACGAGTAGATTTGTGGGAGTGGGAGGTGGCTGGTGAACGCCTACACCACAACGCATAATAAATTTATTCATGTTGTTCGTTGATAAAGAGTAAAACACAAAGTGGAATAAAAGTTTATACTGCAGGATGCTTCTGTGTTTACACATGGCCTGGTGTGAGTTTTTATTTTCAGATGTGCTGCAAGAAAAGGAGCGTAAATATTTAACACCCAGGTTCTGAGTGTAGTGAGCTGAAAAACAAATAGTTTTCAATTAACAGGAAAAATGTTATCTTTAATAGGCAGTGGTGACTTAGGAGGCTGGGTATGGAGGTGTTTTTTATTCAGAAAAAAATGTAGTAAACATAAAAAATGTGCTATTTGGAGGAAAAATACCATGACAAAAATGAGTTCCCTTAGGTGTTGACATCAGATGAATTTGCTTTAATAACTCTTAGGACTAATAATGAATAATAATGCTGCTAAAAATCAGCGTAGAAGCATCAACCGCAGTTTGTGTGCTTTTGTTGGGATTAATGGGAGAGTGCAGCAGGGTCTGACCATGACTACGAAATAGGGCTGAATGATTAACAAAAATATTCAAATTGCGATAATTACTTCCTATATTGCAAGTGTGAATTTTGTGCGATCATTTCTAGGTCCCCAACTTATACATTCCTTAACAAACACATTGTAGGACACTAACAGTGGCATTAATAACAGCATGACAACCCACAAATACACCTTGTGACTGCTTTTTGTCCGTTTAAGCCACTTTATACTTCTTTTTTTGGCACTTTTGGACCATTTTTTGATACCTTCACACAATTTCCAAGTTCAGCCCAATTTTCTCACCAATTTGGGTTGTTTTTGCCCATTTTCACTCTTTTTTGAAAGTCTTGGCCCATTTTTTGCAACACATTGATCCCAACTCTTTTGCCATTTTTGTGACTTTGGCCATTTTACCCCTTTTACTGTTTTTTTTGTCACATTTTTCACCATTTTTGCTACTTAATGAACTTATTAAGGTTTTTTCCTAAAATGTTCTTGCCAATTGGCCATTTAGGTCACTTTTCAATCTTTTTTTTTGCCACTTTTGGACCATGTTTTGCTACTTTTTGAGTATTTCCAGGAATTATTCTAGGTGAAATGCCAATTTTTGTTGCTTTTTTGGCAATTTTTACCACCTCAAACTAAGTTTTATTGCTACACTTTGCTGTTTTTGCCTCTTTCTACCACATAGATTGTTTCTTTTGTAAATGTAATTTCCAATAGTTTGTCTCTGTGGTTCAGCAGGGTTGAGTAACTCAAGTGCAGAGCAGAAAACATCTACTGCAATAACTGTATCTGATATCTTGTCACATTTCAGGTTGTAGAAATATTGCACTGTCTGCCATTAAAGTATTGCAACAGGACACATTGCGATTTAATCTAGTGTGCGATTAATTGCCCAGCCCAACTATGAAGCCAACCAGAATTAAAACAGAGGCTTTAGTTTGAACCACAAAAGCAAACAAGCTCATCAACAAAAAAACGGATGTTTCCTTTGTCGTAATTTTTGTCATCCTCTATCATTTTTTTAAATTATTTTCATTGACTCAAAGTCAACCATTGCTTAAAGACAACCACAGCTTCCACATTTCAATCACTCAGCTTTGAGTGAACTCCTCCTGCAGAGGAGGCCCCACAGAGCCTGAGGAGGAGGAGGAGGAGGAGGAGCTGACCTCTGTTGAGTGGGGTTATTATTAGGTGCTGATTGGGGGCGTTTCTGCCACTCACAAGTCCTGTCACAGAAACGCTGATTTAATGCTCCCCGGGGAGGCGGGACACAGAGTTCCTACGGGGGGAATTAGCTGGATGTCTGAATTAGTGACAAAAGCCCCGAACATCAGTCAGAAACATTGGTCTCCAGGGAAAAAGAGGAAGTCTGTGGGTTCATTTAGGTTACTAGACAAACAGTTTAACTGAGGAAGGATACAAACTGTTAGAGATCAGCTAAATAAACCAAAAACACCTAACTTGACAGAGAAAACCAACTTAGGTGTTTGAATGTGACATGACATGCTTCTGATTGACCTTTTTCTGAAAATACAGCCAAGTGTCTACTTTATAAAAAAGGAAATTGAGAGTTTAATCATAATTTACGAGAGTGAAAAAATCTTATTCCGTGCCTGTGAGCCACTTGTGGAGAAGAGTGTCGTCCTCCTGAAGGCTGCCTCGCTGTTTCAGATCAGGTGTAAAGACAAATGACGGGTGACGTCCTCAGATTAGTTGTGGATGCACAGCTTCGCAGCGGCCTGTTAAGTCGGTTCAGTCTGTCAGCCTCGGCCTGTTTATTGGTGCTCTGCTCTCAGGGCGGGACGTTTATGACCGCGGCTCTGCCTGTCCTTCAAACCCTCCAGCACTGCTCGGCAAACACACAAAGAAAACATCAAGTACAGACACCTGACTCAAGTCCCTCTTTTTAAAGCAGGGGAGATTTTTTTACTTGAGACCTGTAAGACGTAAGAAACATGTTTGTATATTCAGCTACAGGCTGCACGCACTCAGTTCTGCCTGTCAGGGGTTAAATAAATGTTAAATCCTGCTGTGACAAATTCAAGACCTTTGAGTAATGTATTCAAGAACAGAATATAACATTTTAATGACTTTAATACTCTCTAAGGCAGTGGTTCCCAAACTTTTCCAACTCAGGGCCCACTTTTAAGTCGCAGAAATGATTGTGGCCCACCTCTGACCCAATAGTACTGAGGCTATATTATGCCTTGAAAAAGCCCCATTTGCAACAATGACCCAATATGTGATTTAAAAATGTGA
>RPOG01002678.1:0-84442 GCA_008086565.1 Thalassoma bifasciatum
GAGATACAGTTCTTAATTGAGTGTGTGCTGTAAAGTCACCTGTTTGCACCAAGTGTGTGTCTGTTTATATCAGCGCAGGGTTCTAAAAACACATTCCTCCTTGTAAAAACATGTAATAATTCCTAAAACAAGTCTCTTCATCTCTTGCATAGATTTTGACACCACTTCTGTCAGCATTTGAAAACTGGACACTTGTTTTATGATTGAGTAAGAGACAGCTAATGCTGCTGAAGTGGTACTCACTGCCTCTCCAAACACAGAAAATAAAAGGTGTCAGGATCACAGTCATGAACCACAGCTGAGGGCTGAGTGCAGGAAGACGACTTCTAGTACTTGGCTGAAGAGTGTGACTCAGTGAGGAGGAGAGAAGAAGAAGAAGTGAAGAGGAGTGGACAGAGTGAGAGTTACCTTGAATGGTGTGGCTGAATCTGGGTTCATCTGGACCAGCGGAGCGATCAGAACCACTCCAGCAAAGTCACTGGGCCTTTCACAGGCTGTCAGGATGGAGATGGCACCACCCTGAGAAAGACAGATAATAAAGTTTATCATTCTTAAATCAAATGAAACTTGTATTCTTGAGATTAAAAAAAAATATATTTACATTTTCAGATTCATACAAACATGTCAGATTGCTTGGGTAGGTACGTTAAGTATGTCAGGTAACAAGTGCGACGAACAGCAGTTAACACAAATGTAAATACATTGCAGATCACATCCCAGTAAATGACAATTTCCCCACATATTCAATGAAAGACCTCCAGGTCTTATGGCCTACATTGGTTACTTTGTGAGAAATGAAATAAATGATGACACTTGAGTTTGGGGAAACAACATATGGATATTTCTTGATTGCGTCTTGTGCTGTGGTGGCTGAATTCTCTCATGAGCTAGTGACACAGGAAGTGGATGTGTCCAGGCAACATGACCAGCATGACAGACATTTAAAAAAATATAAATAAATAAAAGAAATTCCAGTATTACAGTTGTGCCAAAAAGTTTACACCCCCCCATCAGAGTTTCTGATTTTTTTGGCCTTTTCTCAAAAAATGTGAATGATAACACAAAATCCTTTCTATCACTCATGGTTAGAGGTTGGGTGAAGACATTTATTGAAGAAAAAAAAAGTTTACTCTTTTTAAATCATGATGACAACAGAAACTTTAAAAATGACCCTGTTAAGAAGTTTACACAACTCTGGTGGTTTTGTCCTGATAAATGCACAAAAGTGAACACAAATGTGTTTGAATGTCTACTAAAGGTAACCATCCTCACCTGTGATCTATTTGCTTGTAATCAGTGTGTGTGTATAAAAAAAAAGAACAGGGTCATTTTTGAAGTTTCTGTTGTAATTATGATTTAAAAAGAGTAAACACAGTTGTTTGTTAATAAATGTCTTCACCCAACCTCTAACCATGAGTGACAGAAAGGTTTTTGTGTTATCATTCATATTTTCTGAGAAAAAGAAAAAAATCAGAACATTCTCCTAGAAGGGGTGTAAACTCTTAAGCACAACTGTAACTGGTTTTATTGCTTTAATGTTCCAGTTCTGCCACCGGACGTTAAAAATTTCTGGTTTATGGTTTTGTTTCCTTTCCTAGCAAAATGGTAAAAATTCCTGGTTTTCATTCCATGAACTGGTTCAAAGCCCAGCAGACAACCTTTCACACTCACATCCACACTGACACCACAGAGCAATATAAAGTCACTAAATAACAAAAAAGGCCTCAGACCATGGAAGGGAAAAAGGAGTATCTGCAGAGAACTCACACATGCACAAGGTGAATGTACAAACTACACAGCAAGGTCAGTTAAAAGTCAGTTTTCTGCCAAGTATCAGATATTGTACAGTTAAACTGATAAGAAAGCAAATCAAAGCCATGTGGGATGAAGTAAGAGAACTGAAATGTTGTAAAGCATCCTCCACATGCGAACTTAGAAAAAAGTTCAAGGTCAGAAAAACTTGAAACCTCAAACCACAGAGCTAAGACTCTTTGTTTTTTTAAAACCTCACATGAGACGTGTAAATCCATCACATAAATCTTTATCTAACAAGTTTTATTCCTGTGGGGTCATAAAATAACCTCTTTCCTGTACTTTGTTTCAGTGCTGTCAGCTGACCTAACGGGTGTCACATGACATCAGCTGGTCAGCACCTGACTTTAATGTGACCTAAAACAGGGCTGGGGAATGAAACACAAGGTAGATTAAATCACAATATGACCTGTTTCAATATTCTAATCGCAGACAGTGCAATTTTTCTAAACCTGTGTCAGAATACCAGATAAACATTTTTGAAGTAGATGTTTCATGAAATACAACAGTTACTCAACCCTGCTCAACTGAATAGCAAAACTGTTGAAAACTACCTTTGCAAGAAAAACAATCTAGGTGGTGAAAAGTGGCAAAAACAGCAAGAAGTAGCAATAAAAATACGTTAAAGGTGGCAAAAATGGTCAAGAAGTAGCACACAGAATCAGCATGGAAATCAGAAGCAAAGGTAAAAAACAGTCAGGAGTAGCAAAGCAGCAAAAAAGATCCTAAAGTGATGAAAAAAAGAGTGATAAGTGACAAATGATCAAAAAGCAACAAAAATGAACAAGAAAATTTTGAGAAAACTTTAAAAAAAATTGTCAGAAGGCAGCAAAAAATGGTCTGAAAATGGTAAAAAAAAAAAAAAATAGTGCAAAGAGACTAAAATGGCCAAAAGGTGACAACAGTTAACAAGAAAATTCAGAGAAAATTTAAAGAATGGTCAGAAGTCAGCAAAAATGGTCCAAAGGTGGTAAAGAAAAAGATGAAAAGTGACTAGATTGGCCAGAAAGCAACGAAAATGAACAAGAAAAATCTGAGGAAACTTTAAAAATAGTCAGAATACAGCAAAAAACGGTCCAAAGTGGTGAGAAAAGAGTGAAAAGTGACTAAAATGGCCAAAAAGCTGCAAAAGTAAAAAATAACATTTTGAGAAAACATTAAAAAAAAGTCATAAGGCAGCAAAAAATGGGCTAAAAGTGGCGAAGAAAGGGTGAAAAATGACTAAAATAAAAAAACAAAAAAAAAAACAAAAAAAACAAACAAAAAAAAGTCATGAGCAGCAAAAAGAAACGTGACAGGATTTTAACTTGCCCTAATGTAATGTTTATTTTCTACAACGTGCTTGTTTAAAAGCACATAGAATGGGGGACCTAGCAACAATCACACACCTAGAAAAAAAATCACAATTGCAATACAGGTAAATAGTAATCACAATTAGATTATTCCTGCAAATCATTCAGCTCTAACCTGAAACCAGCACTTTGATTGGCTGATTCAGAAAACCAGTTGGTTTGATATACAGAGATTTGTGAAACATGCTTGCATGATTTTTTACTATAAGCAGTGCATTGAATGTCTGAAAAAGACAAACCTTTTCAGTTTTGCTTTCAATTTGCATGTTGTCAATGCTCTTTAAGCTGATGTGATGTGAGATGAATTCACATTTTTTTCCAATCAATAAAGTCATATTAAACAAAAGAATAAAATAAAACCCAAAGGTTGGAAATGATCAGCCTTTTGATTTGGGGACTTTTCTTAGACAAAAGCAAATTAAAGCGACATGAAAAGACAAAGAGCAAAAACATCTTGAAGTAAAGAGGAGATGATGTGTAACAGATAACAGGGAGGGTCATTCCTCCTCTCAGAGTGGGAAGGTCACAGGGAAAGTGGGTGAGAGGTTCAGATGAGAGGAGCAGCGGGAAAACTCCTCAGAGGTCGAGAAGAACATGAAACAATCTGTCTTTTGTTCGGGCCGGTGTGAATTTCCACCCTGCTCTTTGTTGTTCTTGTTCTACACAGCCTGGAAGAGAAATGTGAATGTGAACCCACAGCCTTCAGGTCACAGAGTCTCCTGTGGAGTTGAGGGAACGTGACGGAAAGTACCACACCTCGGCTCCATGCTGACATGTAGGATTGGGATTGTGATTCTGGGATGTAGAGCTGTGATAATTAGCAGCTGTGTGGCAGCCAAGACTCTATTTACCAAGCTTCACTTTGGGGTGTTTTTTTTCCTCATATGCAACAAGTTCAAGTGTTTGTGCCAAGGTACACACACACACACACACAAGCATTCTGCATGAGTAAACCTGTCCCTCTCTTCCTGCACACTAATTGGCTTCAACTCTGTGTTCAGACTTCTTTGTCACCTTTGTGAATATTCATCAGGTTGGGGCCAAAGACAGGATCACTTCACCACGAGAGGCTCCAAAAAGACAAAAGATTTCCCACCAGAAAATCTCACTTTCAAAGCTCACAAGCAGACTCTGCAGGCTGCATGCATATACCCACACAGAGCAGCAATAAGAGGGTGACAGGCTGTTTCCTTCTTCTTCTTTAAAGTCCCATCTTTACTAAAAACATTACAACACATCATTAAATCCAACCACTACATCCCACTGATCAGCCCAACACATTTTTCTGGTTAAAATGAACAAGAGGATGCAGGGTAATTTGCTGTAGAGGCTCATTCTGGGTCATGCCTTTTTACACACACACACACACACATTTTGTGTAGTGGGCTCTGATGACTGAGTGAGACAAGAATGAATGGGGAAAGAAGAGAGAGGAGGACAGAGCAGCTCTTTTAGGAGCTTATTCCAGTCCTCTGTGCCCTATCTCTGGCTCAACTTGGACTGTACAGATGAATACAAGAATTGTTCTGTGTCTGTGTCAGAACAGTGAGTGAACTTCAACTTTCAAAAATAGCCTGCAGAGCATTATATCAACTGTACAGCTGTTAAAGTAACATTTTATGGACTATGCAGCTTTAATACTGACTCCAGATATCAAATACAGTCACATGAGCAGACACCTCAGCTGAAACACACTGAGAGGTTAACATGCAAATAATAAGACTGAACTGTGAATAAGAAAAGGAAATTGGAGATAGCAGGTTTGTGATGGAAACAACCTGCTCATGAAACCTCCTCACGTCTGAATTAAAAGATTAACAGCGTCAACAGTTGACATTTGTGCTGGACAAGTAATTACAAATCAGATTAAATCACAATATGACCTGCTGCAATGTTCTAGTGTCAGAAAGTTAAAGATTTATTTAACCTCAAATGTGTTAGAATACCAGGTACTTTTTTACAGTAGCTGTTTTATGCTCTAAACCAGTGTTACTGGTACAATAAGCTACCTTTGCAAGAGAAACAATATGAAGAGGTGAAAAGTGGCAAAAAGTGACAAGAAGTAGGTATACAAGTAAGTTGAAGGGATGAAAGTTGGAAAATGGTCAGAGAGTAGCTTAACTTTTTTGAGGCCTGACATTTCTGTTTAAAACAACCTTTTTTAAGGATTTAATGCAATACCTAATTTTCTAAGACATTGAATTTTGTGTTTTCATTCTTCAGTCTATAAGCCATGATCACCTGTATTTTCAAGAAATAAAGGCTTAGAAGACAATTTCCCCCACACTGGCCAAACTTCCAGAAAAAGTTATTGTAATGTTTCGGACACAGACTTTTTTCTAGCAAATTTTCTTGAAAAAGGTTTGTGACCAAAACGGTGCAGTAAATTCTGGAAGTTTGTCCAGTGTGCAGGAATTTGTCTTTTATTGTAGATGTAGATGTAGATGTGCAAAGATTTTTTTGATCAAGAAATAAAGGCTTGAAATGATTCCTTCTATATAAAGTGCGTCTATGTAATAACTGAGTTTCACTTTCTGAAATAACTAACCAAAAGTATTTAACGTTTTCATGATATTTAATTTTTTTCAAGACATACCTGTATGTAAACAGAGCTTCTTTAGTGGGTTTGTTTATTTACAAAAATCCTATTTTTCTCCCACATGAATGTGTTCTTCTGATCCAAAACAAGAATAATTATAACACAAAATCATCCCCTTTAATATCGTAGTTGATAATGATAACTCATGATGAGGAAACCTAAAATATTGACTCAAATCAAATCATAATTGCAATATAGGGAAAAATAATTGCAATTAGATTATTTTTGCTAATTGTTCAGCTCCTGTAACAGCAATGTTCATTTTACATCTTTTGATTGAAGAGCTTGATCAAACTAGTGGGTTACAGTTTGAGTAAAGGAAAATAAAAATTGTTTTTGGTAATTATTAATCGACTGTATCTTGTTCATTCAGGGCAGTGGTACACCATGCAGCAGGCAGTGACCTAATACATTTGTTAGGCACCATATTCTTAAGATCATTCTCTCTCCACTGGGTGAGCCAAAGGCTGCTAATTCTACACACTGTACCTTTAAGAAAAAAAAAGACTGATTGTTCATGAGCACCTTTCTGAACTCCCCTCTGTGGTCTCCAGCTGTGAAATGACTTCCTAAGAACATCTAATCCACAGGGACTCATTCCACCGATCCAGCTCTTTGTCAACACTTCAGCACACAAGAAGCGGATGTTTACAACAAAAGCACTGATGATCTGGATGATAATTAATGATGCTGCTGTGTGCCATGGTAATTAACAACAATAAATAAAAAAACAGTAAACACTGGAAATACTTTGTGCACTGCCTGTAGCACTGCATGTCAGTACCTGAGTCGGAAAACTGAAGCAGTATCTGAGTCTGAAAACTGAAGCAGTATCTGAGACTCACTTCTGTTTTTCTCCTGGTCTAGATCCTTGTTTGAGTTGTACACATGGTGCCTTCAAATTAGGTCGTTTTAGCTGTTTTTACAACAAGGAAACACGTCAAATTCTATTATGTGTTTGAGGACATCCTTAGAAATGCAGTCGCTCCTAGAATCCAATTTCACATGGATATAAAACCTTATTAGGTAACTAATAGGGTTTGTAGTTAAAGGAGAAAATTAGACAACAGTAGCAAGAAATTCACTTTGTTGTTTATTCCCCTTGTTTCCTGAAGAGTGTTTAAGTACTGATTAAAAAAAGAATGATTAAAGAATCTCCACATTGTAAAAAAGGAAGACAATGGTTGAACTTTCGACTTCCATGTTTCCATCTTCTTATTTGGTTACCACTTAAACCAGAAGGCTTTTATGCACATGACTTTACAACAGCTCCACAGTTTTATGAGCTCCATGTGAGGCAGGTTCACTCTGAAAAGTATGTTACTTTGAGCAGAAGCATCTGCCCAATAAAAGAGTAAAACTCAGTATAAAGTGAAAACAGCCAACAGAAGAAAGAGTGGCTGATGATTTGACATAATCTAATTCAGAAGAGTTGGCAAAGCAAACTGAAGAAGTAATAGATCCTGAGAGAGAGAGAGAGAGAGAGAGATGCACGGTTGGAAAGCTGAGCAAACAAAGCAAAGGCCCTTAACAATGACAAACCATTACATAAGACTCTGGCATGAAGGAAGTAGGACAAATGATCCAGAGCCAGAAATCCTGAAGGAGAAGGAGAGGAATGGGGGAGAGTGAGAAGAAGTCAGAGCTGAAGGCTTTTGTAAGGAATCCCATGAGATGATTCAACACTGACAAAGTGCTCCAATTCTGCTCATCCATGTGAGATGGAAAGAAAACTGTGAAAAACGGACATCAGTGTGGTGACACAGAAGATAACGTGCAACTGTAATCTCCAATTCCCACATACAGCATCGCGCACTACGTTACACTTGGCTTCCAATCAAGTCAATCATTGCATTTGTGCAGCACGCACCGTTGTCTTTCTCTGGTGCGTGCCACCGCTTAAGTAAGCCAATTTAAGTCATTCTTAACAGGCTCTGTCACCACTGATGAGGAAAAGTTTAGTTTGGAGGTGGAAAACTTCACAGTCTTCTAGATGACACAATACAACCTTTCTATACAGACACCAACAGAAAAGAGGAGGTGAAACTGAAATCGCTGCAATTGTGAAAATGCCAATTAAAGCTGGGTGGTATGACCCAAAATTCATATTACGGTATAAACTGAATCCTTTCATGGTAACGGTATATACCACAGTATAAATGTTGTGGTGCAAAATTTACGGGTTTTGTAGTCTTTTATCAAAGCTAAGTTGATTTAAAAAAACATCAAAAAAGCGTATAATGTGATTTTAATGTGAAAGCATTTATCATGCAGAAGAACAACAGAAATAAGGATAGTGCCTCAGAGGGACAAAATTCTTCAATAATACAAAAATAAAGTGGATATTGTAAACAGTACTTCAAGTCAGAGAGGTTTTCTAAAAGGCAAATAGAAAAAACAGCGAAAAGGTTGTGCAATCCAAAATTGTGCAAGAGTTACTACATTTTTCTGCTCCACATCCGACTTTTTGAACCTGAACCACGACCAAATCACAGAAGTAGTACCGTTTTTTTTTTTTTTTACCAGTTCCTCCTCCTCCACTGTCACTGTGCTTGCAGCCATTTCCATACAGAGGCAAATACGATGATGTTACGGTATGACGGTAGAGCACAAATCTGTACCGTGGGCCAAATTTATACCGTTTCTACCGTCATACCGTGTGTACCGCGCAGCCCTAGTGCCACTACATTACAGTTCCCAAGAATTTGGTTGTACTGTGATCCTCTTGTGATCTGGTATCCGGCTGCTAGGAGATGGATCCAGTGTCTGGCGATGATGTACTGTGACACACATGGTGTCGCCTCAAGTGTCTAAACTTAGAGGATGAGTGCATAGGGATATCATTTCAAATATTTCAATTAAAGATTTATTTCTCAATACATAATCTTCAACAACTATGTCAAGGCAACATTCAAGTGTTTGCACAGTAACATCACAGTTTTTTCACAAACTTCTTCAATATGAACACCCGAGACTAAGATTAGCTACAACTATGCTGTGCATAATTTGAAAAAGCACAATGGTGAAAGGCCAGTCTGTTTACAGAATGGACAGTGTACAGGAACTGAAACACCATTTGATTTTATGTGAATCAATATTTGGTACTGATGGAATTTGGTGGGTACCAATAAAAGCATAGAATTTGGTACCTATTTCTATGTGTGCTTGCAACGCTTTAGAAATGTAAGTAATCGGGGCGCGGATGGCCTAGTGGATATGGCTGCGCACCATGAGGCTTGTCCTCGAGCGGGTGGCCCGGGTTCGAATCCGACCTGTGGCCAATTTCCCGCATGTCACTCCCCACTCTCTCTCCCCTTTCCGACGCTATCCACTGTCCTCCTCTATATAATAAAGGCACAAAAAGCCGAAAAAATAACTTTAAAAAAAAAAAAAAAAAAAAGAAATGTAAGTAATTTTCTACAGATTTTTTGGGGTAAGCAGACAGATTTCTGGGGCAAAAAGAGATAAAAGTCATACCAGAGGATGCTCCCTGACATTTGGCATAAAATGCATTCGAAATACATTTCTAAGGAACTCCACCGAGAAAATTTGTTATTGTTGTTCATTTATCCCCTTTTCTCTTTTGTTCATAGTGAGAGCCCTCACAACACAAAAAGCAACTGCCTCATACGTAACATTTCACAGAACAATTTGTAACAAATGAAATTGGAAAAAATCTGAAGGGCAGCATGATAGTAAAGAGTAATTAAGGGATTTCATAAGTGATAAACTAAAGTAAAATAATTTCCTGATTAGCGCTAGTACAGAGGGAAGTGAAGAAATGTCAGGAGTTTTTTAGTTAATAGGTGATAAATGCAGATCCATTAAGAGTTTTAGTTAGTGATGTAATTGGAGCATATGAAGGAAGGGCCTCACCACACCGATACTAAAACAACTTTCTGGATGATTCTAACAGTTTTCCTTAGAATCTAACAAACAGCTGCTGATGGACTTGGTCTCATTAAGAGAGAGGCTGTGGTTCAGGTCATCTAAGAACAAGGAAGCACTTCTTTCCTGAACTCAGACTTTGGCTGAACTGCTCCGGCAGCTCCAGAGTCTCCGCAGGATGTTATCATTGGAGCGCCGTCTCTGACAATACTGTAAAACCCACAGGTGGTTTCCATTGTGTCGTCCAAGCCGACATTAACCAGGGTCACAAACAAACAGAGGGGAAGAGAAACAGGCGAATAGAAACAGGATGAGGAGTTACAACAGTGGGAAGCTGTGGGACCAGGCCTGTGAAAACACTGAGACACTACATTGGATTTGGGTTGTTTGATAAACTTTGGGTCACAGTTTTAATGTTTCAGGTTGAAAAGAGACTGGTAAGAGGTGAAGACAAAATGAAGAGTCGAGAGGAATAAAAATAAAGACACAAAGTAATGAGAAAGCTAAATTAAAGGAAAACAAGGAAAAGGAAGAATCATATTACCGCCTTTGGCACTGCATTCCTTTGCTAGTCAGTCAAGGTCAAATCATGGTTTGCAATTACTGTAATGACCTGAATATATAGTACAGAGACCGTGTTGTGCAAGTTCACTCAAAAAATGAACGAGTTCAAAGTTCATTTCACACAGATTAAAGTGAACTAGTTCATGTTTTCAAATTATGAACTAGCTTTTTCATTTTTTTAATTTTTTTTAATAACTACCTTGGAGCTATTCTTGTTCAACAGAATCTCTGACTGATCAGCCCATTAAATCTCCAGCCTCAATTATTGCCTCTGCTCTCTTCCCAAACTGAACTGTACTGTAGACTAGGGCTGAACAATTTTAGAAAAAGATCTGATTGTGATTTTTCTGGCGGATATTGCGATTTCAGTTCATGATTTCTTCAAATCAAGCTTCAGTGAAGTCTTCACATTGTACAGTAACATGTCAAAACTTGACAGAAAATTACATCGAACATTGAGACATCAAAAGCTTTTACTTTAAATATTGACTAAAAGGGCAATATTTTAAGATTAAAAAGTGGAAATTTTGAGAAGTAAAGACAAAATTCTGTGAAAGAAAGTCCAAATTTTGAGATAAGAGTCCAAATTTTAAGAAATCAATTTAAAGTTATGCATAAAAAAAGTCTAAACTTTCACATTTAAGGTCAAAATTATGAGATAAAGACAATGTTATTAAATAAAATGCAAAAATGTTGAGAAAAAAAAAGATTTTGAGATAAATAGTTGAATTTCTGACCTTAAAAAACAATTCTTTCCAATTTTAAGGTTGACTTTTTAAATTGTAGTTTTAGTTATAACGACTAAAAAACAAAAAGAGCTATCTTTGACTATTAACTTTTAAAAATGATGTAGCGCAAAATATCTTAACTGTGTTAAGTGAAAACAGATAAAATACAAAACAATCTAAAAAAGACTAAGTTCAAAAAGCGATAATAATTTAAAAAAAAACAAAACAAACAAACAAAATTCAACAATCCCAAGAAAAAAATGATCTTTCTCATTAATCTTACATTCAAAGGATGTGTGTGTGTAAAACAAGTTACAACAGATCCTGGTTCAGTCAGGAGCAAAAAAATTGCAGCTTTGGCGATCACATGATCATGAGGTCTGAAATTGCAATTCCGATCAGAAAACAATAAATTGTTCAGCCCTACTGTACGCAACCATAGAACCATAGAAAGAGATTAAAATTTAAGAAAAAGCGATGTCAGTATATGTTTTACAACTTTAACAATGGGCAGTGAAAGAAGTTCAGCAAAGCAAACTGTAGATGCAATATTGTTGTTTATAGCCTGCATGAACGGAATTATCCATTTATAATCGTCCTGCTTCTTAAAAAAGGCTGAGGAGTATATGCAGTAAAAAAAAATGTAAGAAAAACAAAACAGGCCATGGAAATGTAAGCTAAGTTTGTCGTTGGTCGGGTAAAAGTGATGCATAAATTAGCCCAGGGAAGATTGGGATTGGACAGGACGTACTACCCGGAAACCATGGAAAAAGAGGCGGTGACTTTCAAAATAAAAGAAACTTGCGTCAAAGTTGGATCGTATTTAACTAGAGTACGGAGAAGGAACGCAGACAGATGCATTTTACTTCAGAGGCTAGACGTGCTGTATGCCGTAAAGCGCTGGCTGTCACAGACAAACTCGTTATTTCCCTCTAATTTGAACGAAACTCAGGTTTACGTTCGCAGTTGGGAAAATGATGCGTTCAGTTCATAGTACATAAAAATATAAATATATAAAAATATGAACACTGTCCAGAGATTTGCAAAAGCCACAACACAAGCGCAAAGGACACAAATGCAGAAGTAACAACACCGATACAAACAAAACAACACAAATACAAACATCAAAAATGCAAATGCTACAACACAAAGGAAATTCAGCCACAACAGATACACAAAAATTTCTCATCAAAAGTTATTGAGAGTTGGTTGATTCAGGTTGTCTGGTTGCTGTCAGCTTCGACCTTAAACAACAAACTCTAATTTTCTAATCCTATCAAACCTAAATGTTTAGTTCTAGGTGATGATGGAGCAGAAAATAATACAAATCCCTCAAAACAACAGGAGTGAGGCTCTGGTGACCTTTGACCTAAGATAACTAAAGATGTATAAATGAAGAAAAAAAGAAAGGAGGCTCCTGGGATATGACAGGAAATGAAAGCAGCTAATGGTCGGACATGAGGAGCAGTTTATGTGACGCTCAGAGAGAACATGTCACTACATGTCAGACGGTGGGATGAGAGAGAAAATAAAGGATTAAAAAAAAGCAGAGAGTAAAAGGAGGGTGTGAGAATGTTCTGCTGTGACTTGGGCCAGCTCCGTCTTAATATTTACAGACTCTGATGTCTAAACAGGCGCTCAGCCTCCATCTCCCAGTTTAATTTACACAACACGGCCAGCGCCGCTTCTCCAACCACCTCGGGTTGTTTTGGACTCAGCCACAGTCCTTCTATAAACAATCCTGTTGCACTGTGAAGCATCAGCCATAAAAGGTTTTCAGAAACAGAAGCATGACTAACATGGAGGGTTGTTCAAAGCAGCTAAAAGCCTGAATGATAGCCTACGATTAAAAATGACCTTATTTACCAGGGGAGGGAAAATAATATTTACAAAAAGAAATGTTTTCAGATAAATCTTTTGTCTGAATCATGCAGAGACTCTTCCATCATAATGAAAAACGCTGTGACTGACTCATGGGTGCAGTCTTAACAAATCATTAAATTCTTTGTTGAATTTCCTACATGGACAGTTTTCTCATTTTCCCAGAAGAAATCAACTCCACAGAGTGAAATGACAACAAAGTCATTTAAAAAATCTAATGGAGTCATGAGCCATGGGGTTAGGAACTCTTTCTCAAACTGTTCAAAATGAGTTTCTCTGCTTCAATACGCCATCATGAAAACACTTTACTGTTAACACTGTTCTGTTGTTCAGTAGTTTGAGCTGCATGAAGGGGGTTATATAAACATCAACTCAAAGAGTGCATATCCAGCTTTGAGTTGAAAGACCATAAACAGTGAGTCTTCTGACAGTAAAACATACTTTTCCTTTACGTAATGCAGCAGACTGTGTAAAGCTTTGTCAAAGAAAATAAGTGCAGTCCAAAAACACAGCCTGAGCAGCTTCATCTTCCAATAAAAACAAGCTTTTTTTTCAGCTTTGGCATTGATTTAACCTACAAAACACTGGCAGAAATGCTTCATTATGCAACAAAATCAAATCAAGCGCTGTGGTAGCACGGAGCGTGGAGCTGAGCTGAGAGTTAGTGGGTCACAGAGCCCAACAGTGAGAGGAGTGATATTGAATGAGGCTCTGTGAAAACACGAATAAACAGATCAGTCAAAAATAGTTCCCTCGCCAGCCTTGAGGCTGTACGGCCTTTATGTAATTTTTTTCAATGAAAATCTGAATGATACTGTTTGTGTGCAGATTTCATAAATCAACATATTGGACATTTACAGGTTTGTAGAAGCTGCTTCTGCTGGATTTAACACAACCATAAACACTAAAAAATGTCAAGTAAAGAGCTTTTTAAAGTCTGGTATGTATGAATCTCTCAGGAGAGTAACTGCAAAAAGAATTAAAATAAAAAATAATTGTGTGCAAGTTAAAATTTTCCCTTGTGTGAACGTATGACAGTAATCAGATTATTATAACCTGACTACTTGAGTTCTTGTTTACTACAGAGGGATCTGCTCTCATATTTGTGTTTCTATAAGTATCTGCACACAAAGGTGCTTGGAGACTTTAATGACGAAGATATAGTATTTAAAAAATAGAGTTTTCTGGTTTGAAAATGTTTCTAATGCGCTTCACATTGGTCCACATTAAATATGAAAAAGAGCATTTTTTGTGTCTTCTAACATTTCATTTTTGTTCTTCGAACCAGAAAATGAAAATCCACCAGTTTCTAAAGGGGTTTTGTGTTCCTGACGAAGAAAAACAACTTGAATTTAATTTCTTATCTTTGAATTTTAAAATGAAAATCAAATAATCCCTTTTATTTTCCAATATTGTTTTCAAAGCGGAAATAGCTTTGAAAATGTAAATAGCTCTTCTTTTCAAAGGTATTAAGTCTTAGTTCTTCTTATCAAATATGGGGCTTTTTCATAAAGAGTGATTAATTGCTTGTGTTTGTTGAGCAACGCAAGAGATGGGGAGCTTGAAAATAATTGCAACATAAATTGCGATTGCAAAAGAGGGAAAAATAATTGCAATTAGATTATTTTTGCATATCTTCAGCCCTAGACTGGGGCTGTTGCAAATTTTAGTGTTGATGATAACTTTTTAATTCAAAATGTAGCTTAAAATGAGCAGTTTTGATCTAAATAAACAAACAGTTGCTTCTCTCTCTGTCCTCTAACCTCCCAGTCTTTCCTCAGCTGCCCTCACCAGTTCATAAAAACATTCTCAAGAATCATGATTTCAGGGGTCAAATCAAGTCAAGAAAAAGTAATGAAAAATATAGAAGCGATTAATGAACGACAAAATAGCCCTGAGCTCATAGTTTTCTTGCTGAAGAGCACTCAGAGGATTTCAGGATAAAGGTGAGTGACACAGAACATGAGTTAAACTTTACAGACAGCGTTGCGTAGGTTTTCTGGCTGGGTAAACTCTCCACAGCAACATTAGCCTGAAGCAGGTCACTGAACCTGAAGCTGCTCTGAAGGGAACTTTCAGTACCCAGCTGCTGCACACTGAGCTCAATCTGTGTCACTGTGTAAAAGGTGAGCAGGAGTTTTCTTTGGGAAGACACAATGTCTGAACTGGCATGAACCCTTTGAAGGTTACACAACCACTTTTCCTAAAAAAAAACAAAGAAAAAACAAATCTAATGTTATCGAGTGCATCTGAGCATTTTACAGCCTCATTAAGTTCCTCCTTGAGGATGATTGATGTTTTTATATTTGTTCAGTTCTGAGCAGAACAACGTGCACTCTGCTTTTTCCCGACTGTCTATTTTGGGAGAAAAAACCACTACACACTGAAAGAGGAGTGTGGGCTTTTCTTTTATTCCAATGTCACAGTGTTGCAGAAAACTCTTCACATTGATGTCACTGTTATTCATTCCTGTACTTGAACAGAGCTTGCTTTTCAATTTCACACAGCTGCTGCAAGAAAAACACCACACAGGGAGCTCGAAAACAGTGTTGTGGCATTTTGTACATGACAAATATTGAACCATGAAATTCTGACATTTTCTAGACAATTTTGAGTCTTTCTGCTTGTAGAATTTTCCACAGTAATACATTCAGACAAACTGCCTTCTTACTCATTTTTATACACTGAAGAGAAATATATTCTTCTCTATCTATGTTGAAATCTTGAGCATCCCTTAAATGAGACTGATTGGTATTACTCAGTTCAGCGCTGCTCCAATGGAGGTAAAGGTTGTGGGTTGTGTAGCATTTCAACATTAAGCATTTGCTGCAAGAAAGTGCTTAATGTTGGAAATGGCACTCAGGATTTCAACATTGAGCTTTTCCTGCGAGGAAATGCAAGTATGTTCCAATGCCGTGCTCAGCATTTCAACATCCTGCATTTGCTGAAAGGTACACCATGCCTACCATGAAACACAGAGGAGGATCGTTGATGTTTTGGGGATGTGTGAGCTGCAAAGGCTCAGGAAACTTGGTCCAAACTGATAGCAAGATGAATGTTTTCAGATAATTCTGTAGGTGAATTGGCACTCATCAGCCCAGAAGCTGTGCATGAGACGTACTTGGACGTTCCGATTTGACAGTGATCCAAAACACAAGGACAAGTTAACCTGCCATTGGCTACAGCAGGATAAAGTGAAGGTTCTGGAATGGCCATCTCAGTCTCCTAACCTCAGTATCATAAAGCCACTCTGGGGAGATCTCAAACGTGCAGTTCATGCAAGACAGCCATAGAATTTACAGGACCAGGAGGCTTTTTGCCAAGAAGAATGGACAGTTTTACCATCTGAGAAAATAAAGACCCTCATCCACACAAGCTGTCCTTGCTGTTAAAGGGGGAAATACAGGTTTAAAAACGGGGATGTCTAAACTTTCAACAAGGTCCTTTTGGTACTTTCTGTTGTCACTATGATTTAAAAAGAGTGAACAGTGACAGAAAGGTTTTTGTGTTATCATTCATATTTTCTGAGAAAAGGCCAAAAAATCAGAAATTCTGCAAGAGGTTATAAACTTCTGTGCACAACTGTATGTGTTTCTTTTGAAATTTGCAGCTCTGAATGTTTTATACACACATGCATTAGTGTGTTAATCTTGTGACAAACAGAAGATTCCATCTTTCACTTTTTGAACACCTCACAATTGCAGATCGCCATTATCAGACAAGCTCTCATCAGTAGAGAACATTCTTTGTTGTTGATGTAGCTGAGAAGGCAGCTCTCCTGGAGTTAATATCACTACATCTTGAAGGATGCTTAGAAATGGACGTACAAAGAAAAACAACAATGGGAACGTAGGCGAGCAGTAAAGAGTATAAGGCAGTGAAGCTCCGCTGACATGAATGTCATTATCAGCCTGCCCACTCGTTTGTGGTGAATGTTACTCTGTGCTGAAGAGTAGTATCTTCTGAGCCAATCAGCAGTTACACATTCACCATTCTCAGACAACACTATGTGATATATTCCTCTGTAAATTCACTCATCATTTCTTGACCTATTACATCTCCAAACAACGCATCTGTAGTGCCTCTTTGTACATTTTGAAGCAGGTGTCAGTTCAACACAAAACTGCAACAACTTCAAGCCAAGAGGAATAAAACCACTGTGGAGATACTACAAACTGCAGTTCTTAGGGACACAGGTATATTAGTTTGGGTCATGAGCCCCATGAGGTCAGCCTGATAGTGGCTTGGGCTCAGATCTGGGGCCTCTTTCCTGCATATCATTCCTCACTCTCACCATGTTTCCTGCTCTATACACTGACATATCCCCCTTTGATTAGAAGCATAAAAAGAAGGAGAACAAAACTTTAAAGAAAAGAAGCTGCAGTTCCTCAAATGTCCACTGAATGCTGACTCCAGAGGAACCATAAACCACATACACACCCATTCAGTTTCTCCTCTGTAAGTGCGCTCCTCACAATCACTTCCTTCGTGTGCCCCCACCCCACTGTGAGTGATGCCACTCAGTCCAGTCACCTTGCTAAGACACACACTGCCTGCTCCATGATGGCAGAGAGGAGCATCCTTTAGAGTTATTTTACAGCTGAATACTAAACAATGCCAGCTGGGAACAGATACAAAGATCTAATAACACATGAAAAGGAAAACTCTGAGCTATAAAGTAAATGGGGGGGGTCCCCAAACATCAACCAGAGCCCGGTCATCTTGTTTTTCAAAGCGCAATTCTTTATCATAATTGTAATTTTAGAAAACTTATCTAATATAAACTATTAAGATATTCATATAATATGTATTTTCAACCAGTTGAATAAATCTGAATGAATTATTTTACTGCAGCTGAAAATATGCAACAACAAAAAGTGCTTTGTTAATCCATTGGACCACCACACAGTGTAAATAGTTTCACACTAGGGACCTAAATTATCAGTATGTTGCTGATATCCTAAATATTTTTATATGAAAAAAATGAAGCACATGATTATTTTATGATTGAAAAATAAGTTTTTACTTTCTTCATGAACGGAAACATTAGTCGTAGTAGTTGTGTGTTATTCTTGATAAGTCGAATCAGTATTGGTATTGTTTCTGATATCTGTGGTTATGGTTGCATATTTACTTGGTATTAAACCAAAACCACATTTTGCAATATTGCCTACCACGTATGTCCACAGCAAAAATAAACATAGGTTTAAGAGTTTTGCTGAATAAAAGCCACATCTAACTTGACTGGCAGCATGCTCACTGTAGCTGTCACTGAAGCTGCTAGAAACCTGCCTGAACCACGCCCCCTTTTGCTTCATACAGGATTAACAATGTAAGTTTGAATTCAGGATTTCCAAAATGGTCTCAGACTGTAAAACTCTGCTCCAGAAACAGAATGGTGCTATCACAGAGACTACATCCATGTGTTGTACAGCCTTTGTAGAGCATACGTGTCAATGACAAAAAGAGGGTCTAAAAACGTATTTTTGAAAAGTTCTTTGAAAATGGATAAAAAACATATTTCTGAGAGAAGAATTATTTTTTCTAACAGATTTCAGTAGTTGACCAACATTTCAAAGATTTTAGGTTCATTATTTTTTAGTATTTTTAATTTGAGCACCCAAAAATGTCAGGTGGCGCAACCAAATATATGAAAATATATTTATATGTTCCTGTTATTTTTTCTGTGTGAAATTATTGGCAAGTATCTCTCAAGTGTCTGTAGTGACTCATACATTTTCATTTTGTGTGTTTTATTTCTTTTATTTGTGAATAAGATAAATAATTTGATGTTAAAATAACATTTCACATTATTACATTGGTTGTACCACCTGACATGGAAATTGTTCCAGTCACCAATGAAGTGAAAAAACCTTTTTTATCAGTATTTCAGAGAAATCTACAAACTTTTCCACTTGGTCACAAATGTCATTTGGGCTCCTCTGGCTGATGCAGTTTCCTGTTTCCTGTTTTATTCTCTTCACTTTAAAATAAAAGTCTAATGTTACGGTTGCACCACCCTGACATTTGACAAGGTGAAAATTACGGGACAAAAATTTTTTGCATTTCTCAACAGCTTTAAAATTCTTTTTATTTGCAAAGAATGTTTTATTCAAAAAGGGTCAAGCATAAAATAATGCTTGAATATTTTTAATTTCCATTTACAATAACTGACATTCAATTTTTAGAGTTTACCTGACATTTTGGGGGTTTGAGGAACCAAAACACAAAAAAACATGTTATATTTTAATAGTTTAAAGATGTGTTCAAATAAGACAGGTTTCATAGAATAAAGAAATACATGTGATGAAATACTCAATTCATGATGGAAGGAAATATTGCACTCGGACACAAAAAAAGGGACGTCACGTCATTGACCCATATACATACGGGTTTCACTTTGGGTATCTTCAGCGATTTGAGCCTGAATAAAAACCTTCTGGTAGCTGACTTACAATTTAAAGGTCCTAAACCAGACAAAACATTATCCTGATGCAGATCTGATTGTTTATAATGAATTCTAGGAAGTCAGGAAATCTAAGCCGTTGCTTATCGCTCAAACTAAATAAATTTATCATCTTGAATGTTTTCTCAGCTGCATGTGCAGTTATATGTTTATAAAGACAAACTGTTGACAGATTTTCTCAGGCTCCAGTCAGGATGCCGTTGCAGTGGTGTATGTTCAACCTGCTTTAGCTCCATGTAGCAACTGCTCTCAAAGTCTACTGAAACTTGACAAATACCACCTGGACAACAAATATGCTATGAACACAGTCATGAGAATCCAGCAACTGAGTACAGATTGCTCATTTTTGTGTGAATCTATCAACTCAGTTTACTGCAATCACTTTGTTTTTGTGCAGAATTTGAGCTCCAGGCTGGGTAGGAGGCGTCAATATGAAGGTGATACAGATAGAGTCATCTGCATTCATATGTATGCAGCTCTGTCAGTGTCAAGAAATGTGCAGGAGTGCTGCATTTGTATCTAATGAACTTAAAGAGCAGGAGAGTGAATGTTCTAAGAGATTATGTTTCTAATAATGCAACTCTAACACTTCAGACAAAGATGCATCAGTCACAAAGTGTAGAATGAGGTGACTCCTACCATGGAGTGACCAACGATGAAGATGGGCAGGTTGGGGTGGCGGCTCTTCATCAGGTCAATGTGCTGCAGGGAGTCTCTGATGTAAATCTGGAAGTCTTTGATGTTCATTCTGTCGCCTTCACTCTGACCGTGGCCCACTGTGGAGGACGAGAGGAGCGTGAGGAAATCAGGGTCATACAAGTCAGACCTGCAGTTTTAAGGGGCTTCAAATTACACCAGAGGGAAAACATGTAGCAAAAGGCAAAGTCGATGACGAGGCAGGCAGCGCTTGTGTGTTTGAGGGTTAAATCAAGAACCACAGCCATAAACATGAGATCTAAAATACACTATTTTTTATGTTTTATAACTTTAAGACTGTCTGAGAGAACAAACTACATCTAAAGTTGGGAGAGTTTCTCATATATCCCACAGATGAAGCCCCGGTGGATTCAAAAATAACTTGTTTCTGGTATTTGGCGCTGTTACACAGAACACTGTTATGTCTTTATTTTTTAGCAGTATGATATGAGGAAAGCAGTGCTGACTTCCAGACTTGTGAAAAATTGATCCATCCTGAGAAGAGGTGGGTGAAAAACAGGAAGGAGCTCAAATGGAAGGATGTAGAGATGTAGAGACAGCAGGGAGGATAAGGAGGGATGAGGTGGAAGATGGAGGAGGATGCAAAAAAGAGACAAAGATAACTCAGGTCTGTGCTTCTCTTCTAGGGGTCTTCTCATTTTTGGATCAGTTTTGAAAATATTTTTAGCTCATGTAAAAATGAAGATGGACAACTGAGAAAAGTGGCCCTCTCTTCCTGGCTGTATTATTACCCATGACTCAGTTTAAAAGGATGTTATATTTGAAATTTTCCTTCTGGGACTAATAAAATATTTTTCCTTTCATATTAGCACGTGGGCTCAGGAAGACTTCAGAAAACCATTGTCAGTTAACACAGTTCATCACTACATCTACAAGTGACAGTTCAAACTCTACCATGCAAAGACAAAGCCATACATCAACAACAGACAGAAATTCAGCCACAATCACTTCTCTGGGCCCAAGATCATCTGAGATGGACTGAGGCAAAATGGAAAAGTCTGCTGTGGTCTGATGAGTCCACATTTCAAACTGTTTTTTGGAAATCATGGACAATGTGTCCTCCAGGTCAAAGAGGAAAAGGGTAGAAAATGCGTTCTCGGCGCACTGTTCAAAATCAGCATCTGTGATGGCATGGGGGTGTGCTAGTGCCCATGGCATCATGGGTAACTGTCACATCTGTGATGATAGCATTGATGCTGGAAGGGACAAACAGGTTTTGGAGCAACATACTGCCATCCACACATCTTTTTCAGGGACATCCCTGATTATTTCAGCAAGACAATGAAACCGAGACACATTCTGCACCTGTTACAACTGTGTGGCTTTGTAGTAAAAGAGTGCAGCTACTAGACTGGCCTGCCTGCAGTCCAGACTGTCACCCATTGACAACGTGCGGCACATTATGAAGCAAAAAATACCACAACTTAGACCCCAGACTGTTGAGCAACTGAAGTTTTCCATCAACAAGAAATGGAAAGAATTCCAGCTCCAAAACTTCAATAATTTGTGTCCTCAGTTCACAAATTCAAAATGAGTGCATATTTGCAAAAGTAAGATGAAGTTTATCAGTTTGAACAACAAATATCTTGTTTCTGTAGTGTAATCTATTAAATATAGGTTAAACAGGATTTACAAATTAGGTTGATAACATTAAGCTAGATATTTTCACCCACACTGAAGTGAAATCTTTGTGTTTTTCTTTTTAAAGCCTGAAGAGATGCAGGAAATCAAAAATCTGTTTTAGCTTCTCTTCTGTGTAGTTTTTCAGTTATGTTTTCTTCTCTAACAGTCTTGTGTTTTCACATCCTTCACCGTTGAAATATCACATTGTCAACAGGGGGAGGGGACATAATAAACCTCATAAACGTATCTGATTTATGTTTGATTTGGTGTTCTCTGGTGTCACTCTTGCTATTTAGAATGAAACAGCACTGTTGTGGGGTCTCAACCAATCAGACTCAAGGATTTGACAGACAGGTGAAACAGCCAGGTAAGAGTGACATAAGACTTTAGATACACCTGAAGATGACAATAGAGAAAAATAACCTGGTCAAGCGAGTGATTCTAGCAAGCATTTCAGATGAGGAAAGATAAACAAGAGAGAAGAAAAAAAAACAGGAAGAGAGAGAATGGAATGAAAGCTGAAGAAATAGCAGGAAATGAAGAGATGAGGAAAAGAAAAGAAGTCAGAGGAGACAGAGATGTGATTGACAGATGGAGGGGAGAAAAAATACATGAATATGCAAGCGTGTATGCATTCATACAAAGTGTGTATGTGAGCTCTCCTAAAGCCTTCTGCAGCAGTGGCTGAGAGGTGAGGTGGGTTACCATGGCGACCATTGAACAAATAACACTGCAGAGCTCTTAAACATTCACAACATGTGCAGCTCACACCTTCTCACTCTGGTTCTGGGATTTTGATGTGTGTATATATGTGTATGTGTGTGTGAGACTGTGTATCTATAATTACTGTCAGAATATGAGCTGTGTTTAAGTGAACGTCTCTATGACATGTTTGTTTATCAGCATCAATACGGAAGCAATCACAACTGTACAAAAATCAATATCCCATACGAGCAGCGGAGAGTGATGGAGCACTGCAAACTTCTAGATCGATACACACAATGACTCCACCCCCGCATGATCGATGAGCTCACACTCGGCTGAAGCCACATCTGTTGTCATTACACTCGAATAAACACACACAGGCTCTGATACTCACACATGAGAGCATTCTGATATTCAGACAAGTGACACACAAACATTAGAGGACACAAGAACTACAGCAGGCAGGGAAAACAGCCTTGTTTCTCTGGGCAATGATTTCTGAGTTCAATAAAATAACACAAATAAAAAAACAGCTGAGAGAAGAATAAATGACGTAACATAATCAATCACTATTAAATCCCTAGTTTACTCATCATATCCACTGCAAAGATCAATTGTGTACTGAAAAAAGCCCCTACACACCCATACAATTAAAAAAAAAAAAAAGCCACAGAATTGATCTTGATCTTGTGTATTGGACAGACAGACCAAAAATTCTTATGAAACTGATGAAGGAATAGTTTGTTTTTTTAAAGCATGGGTTGTCTGAGACACTGATAAATAGTAGATGCATCATGTCCCCAAAGTCACTGGATTTGTATTCGGGCTTCAGAATCTTTATATCAAGATTCTGTAGCCTGTCTATGTCCAGTCATGTCACTAACAGATGTAAATGAGCATCCATTTATATATTTGACCACATTACATCAACAACTCCCACAGTTATTTCACCCTCTCAGCGCTGTTATCAGGGTCGGGCAGAGTGAGTGGTCGAGAGACAGAGAGAGGGAGTGGTGAATGTGAGTGGAGCATAGCAGGGATTTAGACAATCTTGCAGTTTGTTTGTAGTTAATATCACATAGGCAGCTTTTTTTTAACCCTTTCTGAGTTAAAGGCAGCATCTTTCAGATCTGTGCTTTGAGACATTTAATTTCATGAGCTGCCATAAAACTTTAAACAGTCGTAGTTTAATGTCTAAGTAATCATTTTTTTCCTTCTTTTTGACAAAAGTTTATCTTTTCAATAACTTAATCTCAGTGTTTTTTATATGGGTCAATGACAAAAAGAGGGTCTAAAAAAGTATTTTAAAAAAGTTCTTTGAAAATGGATAAAAACATATTTCTGAGAGAAGAATTATGTTTTCTAACAGATTTCAGTAGTTGACCAACATTTCAAAGTTTTAAAGTTCATTACTTTTTAGTATTTTTAATTTGAGCACCCAAAAATGTCAGGTGGCTCAACCAAATATATGAAAATATATTTATATGTTCCTGTTATTTTTTTCTGTGTGAAATTATTGGCAGGTATCTCTCAAGTGTCTGTAGTGACTCATACATTTTCATTTTGTGTGTTTTGTTTCTTTTATTTGTGAATAAGATAAATAATTTGATGTTAAAATAACATTTCACATTATTACATTGGTTGTACCACCTGACATGGAAATTGTTCCAGTCACCAATGAAGTGAAAAAACCTTTTTTATCAGTATTTCAGAGAAATCTACAAACTTTTCCACTTGGTCACAAATGTCATTTGGGCTCCTCTGGCTGATGCAGTTTCCTGTTTCCTGTTTTATTCTCTTCACTTTAAAATAAAAGTCTAATGTTACGGTTGCACCACCCTGACATTTGACAAGGTGAAAATTACGGGACAAAAGTTTTTTAAATTTCTTAACAGCTTTAAAATTCTTTTTATTTGCAAAGAATGTTTTATTTAAAAAGGTTCAAGCATAAAATAATGCCACTGTATTTTTAATTTTCATTTACAATAACTGACGTTCAATTTTTAGAGTTTAATTACTGTGGATACTTGTCAGGACGGTTGCACCACCTGACATTTTGGGGGTTTGAGGAACCAAAACACAAAAAAACATGTTATATTTTAATAGTTTAAAGATGTGTTCAAATAAGACAGGTTTCATAGAATAAAGAAATACATGTGATGAAATACTCAATTCATGATGGAAGGAAATATTGCACTCGGACACAAAAAAGGGACGTCATGTCATTGACCCATATATGTGATATTTGATTAATATTCATGACTGTCTGTACAGAGAGAATACAGTTAAATCAAAGTCGAATTCCTTGTGTTCTTCTTAAAGATACCTGGCGAATGAAGGTGATTCTGATTCTGATTCTGATTCTAGAAGTGTCTCTAAAAACTGCTTTGAATTGATTCATGTCTGCGAAAAAAGATTATTGGAGGTTAAAAAAAAGGAAAAACGCAGGAGGAGGACAGCCCCATTTACACGAAAACATTTCACAGCATTTCAGCCTAAAAAGTAGGAAAACGCAATGAAAAAATCTGGGTCTACACAGAAACCCTAAGGGACTTAAGCTCTGTAGTACGCATGTCAGTCCTGAAGATAGCAATATAACCGTGGGACCTGTATGCACGACAACGGTTTAGAGGCTGAAGAAGAGGTGAGCCGGTCATCTGGAGTTTAGTTAAAAAATCTTCTCCTCTAATTACAGAAATGGTGCAATAAATGCACATTTTGGTAGAAGTCAGTCAGTAGATTCAGCAGCACAAGAACAAAACAGTAGGTCACTGTTGTTGATGTTGTTTAATTCGTTCATGACACAGTGCAGATTTAATGCTCATGCACAAAGATGAGCATTACATCAGTGTTTCACCTTAAACCAACCAACACCAGATACAGCGTTTCAGAAAAAGTCCACTCTGGAGGGTGTTTTCTAAAGTTTGCATTTTCAGTTGGATAAAATGCCATTTCCTTGGAAAAGGGAGGCTAAAACACAACAATACTTATGCGTTTCATCCTTAAACCGTTGTCATGTAAAAGGGGCCTAAGCCTGTGTGTGAACCACTGTCTCTCTGACTCTGGGCTCAGGCTGGAGCAGCGCAGCATGTTCACAAATTCAATAAACATCTCTAACATTATTTGGTTGCGGAGGGAAACTTAAATGATGGAACCTCTGTGCAGGAGCGTGCTATTAAAAGTCTGACCTGATGTGAGAAGAATCACTTGCAGGAAATATTATAGATCAATATCAATAATTAACAGATATCAACATGAGTAACGGAGGCAGAGAGAGACAGAGGGGGAGGCAGAGAATTCAGCTGCACAGAGTGAAGCAGAAAAAAAAAAAAACAGCCTCTGACAATGATAGGCTTCAAAACTCAGTATCAAAAACAAATAAGTGACGTCAAAAATACTATGCACTGAAGCACAGGTGAATCCCAGGGCCCTACCAGAATTTTACTGTTTCATTCAAGCAGAATTTGGGCTGATAAAGTCGTTATTAGAAAAGATTAGGGGGCAACAGGATGTGGTAGTCGAGAGAGAAGGATGACACACAACACAGGGTTATGACTGTGAGAGGAACTAGTGACCACTGCTTCACGGACTCTAAGTTTAGCACTTCGAGGAAATGAATTAACCCTTAAGCCAAACAAGCTTTCCTGAATCATGTTTTCCAATACTGTGAGTTAATGATGTGATAAATGTTTGTTGTACATGTATTAGCTGTTTATGGTGGATGCAACGTGATCTCCTCTACCTTGTCTGCTGTTGTTTTAATGCCTATAATAAACTCAGTGCTGTCAGAGTGGAACAACAATCTCTTCATGGGCTGATGAATTCAGCAGCTTAGTGAGCTCTGATCTAATTAAATGTCAGAGTTCCATTATTTTCCTATAATGAGAAAACAAACAACACCAGGCCGTTCCTGTCTACTGCTCCATTATCTCTGCCTTTCACAATAAAATCCATTATAAATATATATATACTTCACCACTCATTCATGATCAAATGGCAGCACTGGTGCAGAATGTGGAGTCACGTAAGCGCATTTCTTTTTCTCTTTCAGCACAGACAGTTTTTGTCTTTCAAACTTTGAAATTGTTCACGGTGTGGGCAGGGTGACAGATTTGTAGGATGTTCTGTGGTAAATAGATGCAGTGTTTGCAAGGCTGTGATTTAAAAAAAGACCAAAAAGTACTTAAATTAGAAATAAACACATCAAAACATGGAGGAGAAATGTGACAGAGGAAGCTAAATTCAGCTGCTACATTCAAAGCTGCGTGTAGAGGAATACATGGATGGAAAGGTGGTGTTCTATCTACAGGGACTTGTTCCAGTTCAGTGTGACATTTTAATACCAGTCAGCGAACAAACTGCTCCTGTGTGAAAAATCTCAGTCATCATCACTCACTCAGCCTTTTCATTATCTCTGCTGGCTCTGAGATGTACTGTACCTCTGTAAATATTTCTCCACTCACAGCTGAGACTTCTTTGTCTCACTCTGCTGTTTGTCTCTGGAAGAGTTTACTGAACACACATGCTGTTATTTTACAGCCAGAATCTGCTGCACCCTCACACAGGTTCACACATTCCTGCTGTATTTAAAACCTGCTCAGTGTGTGAGCCGAGCTGAGAGTGTGAACTGCATTACTTTGGAGCTCTTTGCTGGAATATAAAGTTTGTGGAATCCCTTTTTATGCTTCACTATTTCTATCTCATACTTATTCCGTGCCCAACTAATATTTCTTATTTGAAGTATAGATATTGTTGGAGCAGTATTTGTTATCACACTGACTCACAGTTTATCAAATATACCTCGTTCAAACTGTGAAACTGGAAAAATAAAAATCTGAAGAGTCTATGGTCGTGTTAGAAGCTCAGTGAACTTGAGCTTTGTTGTCAAACTTTGACAATAAGCGAAGTATATATGGCTGATTTGGCTGACAGAATTTTAAAAGCCTATAGAGACACTATTTAGTATTTCAGCTGACCAAGAACATGAACCTGTGACACTGAGCTCTGTCTGTGTTCACTCTTTCATTCTTCCAAAGAATCTCACTGACTGGTCTGTCTTGTTCTCCAACTGCCTGACACAGTTTCACTGAAACCTGAGCAAAAACCTGAAGTTTCATCCACATTGACACTGCAAAATTATCCTCGAGGACGCATTCATAACACACATCACCGTGTCCACATGGTTCTGCTGCAGAATAATTAAGAAAAGCACCCCTGAGCCTCTAAAATCCCTTTAACAGACTTTGCTCAGTCAGAAATTAAAAAAAGCTTGTTATCAGACGAAGAGGGGGTGGTGGGCTTTCACTAAAGCTTGCACCAGCAACACATTCACGCTCCCATCTGTCAAATATAGCAGCACAGTCTGTAGCCTTGAGCTTCAAAATATGACCATCTAGGTACCACTCCACTGTCGGGTTAGCAAGAATTAAAGGAAAACATCTGATAAGACCTTCAAAATAAAACAGATAAGATAGAAATGCTCAAATGAAACTTCTGCCACAGTGTCAAAACAAAGCTTGCTGGTAACATATTTACGTTTCAGACTAACAGGCTGATTTGCAAACTTTTTGTAACCCAAATAAAATCATTCTAGACACTAAAGAAAGTGATTGGATCATGTTTTCCATGCATGGTGTATTTTCATTCCACTCAGGTTATTATTCAGATGATGAAGGCTCCATCAGCGCATCGTTTGATAAAGCAACAATTATCACTTAATAAGTCACAGATGAGACCTATTTATTTTTAATTGCATGTTTTTGTAGTTCCCTTTTGAAACATCATAGTTTAGCCCCAGCTCCATCAGCATACAGCCAATCAGACTGATGTCAGCGGGCAATAGTATTTCAAAAGCTTGGTGAGTATAATTTGCAGTGTGTGAATCACCACAGATCAAAATTCAAACTAAAGAAGTCAAAAACACTTGCGTAATGGGCGGGAGTTTTAGACTGCATACGAAAATTGACACAGTAAAGGGTCATGAGCCAAAAGATTTAGAGCTCCCCCTGCTGACTGGCTGGAGCATATGTCATATACCCTGGTCAAACTATGACACTAAAAATACACTTCTTTTTTTTTCCAAACATGCTCTCTGTTCTCAAAGTTATTTCTTTTCATGCTGAATTTTTTAGTGAGCCTTAGTTTCAAGCATTAACCAGTTACTGCAAGTGTTTGGGAACTGGATATATCTACCTATCCTGCGTGAGGTAGCATTCAACACCAGAAAAAGTACTTTGGGAGACACCGGCACTAACTGTGCTGGTGCGCTGGAATGATCCAGATGAAGGAAAATGCAGTGTTTTATGGTTGTTCCACAGGATAGATATGGCATGGCCTCTTGTGTGGCTCCAAATCAGCACTTAGCTCATCCAGCAGCAGCTAAAAAATGGCATTGCTGGAAACACAATAGGTCTCTGCTACTTTTATCAATGACAGTTCAAATATGTTCAAGGATTCAAGGAACTTTATTGTCATGCCAGTTCACATTTGCATGTTAGTGGTACGAAATTAGTGCTCAGGTTTGTTATTTTAAAGCCTAAATAAATAATAAATACATGGTTAGAGAGTATTGCGAAAATGGTAAAAATATAAAAATACTTGGATTAGAAAGAGCAATTAAAATTCGACATTAGGTAAAATATCAAGTAAAATATACACGTTAAATAGAAACAGAAAATTAGAAAAGCCTAAATAAATAATAAGCATACAATCAGATAGTATAGCAATATGGTAAGAATATAAGAATACTAAGAATAGAAAGAGCATTTACAATAAGTAAAATATTACGTAAAATATTTTACTTATTATTCAAAAAACATGACACACACGAGTCATGTCAACATGCTGACACATGCACGGAAGATTCTCGCTCTCTTGTCTGTCATTGCAACTGTCTCCTCACCACAATGACTGCACCAATTTGTACACAAAACTTTGCCAGTTTGCACCTGCCTGTTAAATACAGATGCAAAAACACCCACCAACACAATCAGTGTCAGGTTTAATACATCACATTGCGGGTGCTAGATAATTCCATTATGCTCAATTGAAAGACACAATTGAAAGACTGGTAAATCATTTTGATGTGTGGTAAGTTTGCACATGTTTTATACACTCAAACTTTTAGTTGTTCAGGCCCAGAGTGTCATTGATACACGACCCCTATAGCTTTACATTCGGATGGGGTGGGATAACTGCACCTGACAACACAAGAAGCATGTTCACCTTCCATCTCCGCTCTGTTGCGTTTCAAGTGTACGCTCTTTCATCTGTCAACTAGAACTGGCTGCATGTTCAGTTCATGGCAGAACTGCCAGACTGCTGGAGCTATGAGACTGGAGAGTTCATGTGTTTCTCATCCCACTGGTTTGTCTCTTCTTATTTATGTCAAGCAGTAAAACCTCAAATCAGCTGACTCCTGGCCTTAATGTTAGTTTGATGGAGTGAAACATGATCCAGTATCCTATTTTATAAGTCACCAGATGTTTTTATGTGGTTATATCAAATGACTTCTTCTCTCACTAGAGCCTTTCTGTGCCAATTGATGTGTCATTTCTCTGGCATCTGGCAGAAAGAGAAGGCCTACATATCTGACCAGGTGAACTCTGACCTTCCAGAGCTGAGACGGAGCTGGAGTGCAACAGAGCAGAGCTGGTGTTAGTGAATTTAACCTGGTATTTTGACCATAACCAATTTGTCATATAAGCTTGGGATTGAGAACATGCCAGAATGAACTCTTCTAAATGTTGACTACCAAGTGAATAAGAGCAATCCTCGAGCACAGGTGAAAGTATGTACAATGCTTTCATGTAATAATGTTTGAAACTCACCATGGTCGTGTGCAAATACCAGCAGGGACAGTTCCTTTAATCTCTGTGCAATCTCATCATACGGCCCACAATGCTCCCCTGCTCCATGGACAATAAACACCAGGGCCCTGAGGGAAGGAGAAGAGAAGGGAAAGTTTATGAAAAAGCTCACAAACTGAGACCTCACTCGACCTTTTGCTGCCCATTTGACTATCTGTGCACACAGAGATAAACAAACAGAACATGTTTGCATTTTTCTCCATGGGAGCGGCATCCTTCCTTCAGTACAATAAAACTCTTCTGGTTGAGGTAAATGTCAGTGATTCTCTGCCTGGCTGAAGGATTGATAGAGACTGAGAAGAGAGAAGGACTGTGGGATAAAGCAGAAATGTCTGTAGAAGGAAAACTGAGGAACATTCTGCGAAAATGACACTTCAAAACAATCCTCCCTGATAGGACGGGGTTTCTTTTCAGTTCAGTGCTTACACATATCTGTACATCACTGCTTTGGCTTTGTGGGTGTGTTTGCGTGTGTGCGGGACAAAGATTAAGAGGCAGGATGACGGAGAAAAGATGAGAATGTTTTCACAGATACAGCTATCACCCATCTGTTGTCTAACTCAAAGCAGACATCGGGAAATCTACTGAACCCAAAATGTGAGGAAAAAAACACAAAACTTAAACTGTGAGAACTCAGGTTTAGTTTTCTGAGAAGTTTTGAGGAACTTCAAGCAATTTTTACCGGAATAAACTTCAGCTGTGATAGAGGGCACTAGTTCCAGGACAACAAAGCTAGTTATGAAGTTTCTCCAAGGTGTGACATAACATTACAAAACACCTGTGAAGGAAGTTGCCCACCTGATGATTCTGGAGAAGCACTGACTCTCACTGCCTGTCTGTATGTTAATTCATAGGTATGAGTGACCTTTGAATAGCTGCACCTTACTTTGAAGCCTGTACAAATTCCTTGTGCTTAAAATTGATTTTTTGCCTAAATATGATGATTCAGGCCAAATTTAGTTTGTAGACATGTTTATGTTGGTTCACATTTGATTTAAATTTACTCTGACTTGATTATTTTTCCTCTGGGACAAACTTGTGTGAAGGCAAAAATGTGAGGTTTTCAGAGCAGCCTGTTTTATTATGAAACAGACTCATAATATAATCACCATCTATGAGTATTTACGCTGAAAAAACAATAACAGCACACTGTAAATCCTTTTTCTGACACTTTCCTCACAGTGGCTGTGCAATAAATTACACGAGAAAAAAGTTCACTTTGTCATCGATGGTTTCCTTTTCCCTAATTGGGTCAAGCGGAATCAATACAGGCATTGGTATCAATAAAATCTGATCAATGCCCATCCTTATTTGCTTCTTACCCTGACAAGGAAAGTTTGGAAAGGAATGAAGGAACCAACACTGTAATAAAGGACCGGTAATTGTTGCCTTTTCTTTTGAAGGTGATTCACCAATTAATCTCAGGATTTCAGCAAATATCACCAAGTTCTTGTGTGACAGTTGGAATTAAGGCTGAACAACCTGCAAAAATAATCTAAGTGCGATTATTATTTCCTGTATTGCAATTAGTATTTTTTGTGCAAATATTCATATTTTTCTATCTTATGTTTTTAAACAAACACATTGTAGGAAATGAACAGTTACATTAATTACAGCACAACAGCAAACTACCACCACTACTTGTGACTGCTATTTGTCTATTTTAGTCCATTCTCTCTTCTTTTTTGACACTTTTGGACCAATTACACCTTCTCATTACTTTCAAGGTTAACCCCCAATTTTCTGTCACATTTTTTGTTTTGTTGTTTTTGCCCATTTTTGACACTAATCACTCTTTTTTTTTGCCACTTTTGGACCTTTTTTTTTCAACAAACTGACTTTCTCCAAGAGTAATCCCGACTTTCTTGTCATTTTTGTTGACTTTGGCCATTTATGCAACGTTTCACAGTTTTTCTCTCTTTTTTTTTTTTTGCCATTTTTAATACTTTCTAAATTTTTTAAGCTTCCTCCAAATTTTTTCTTGCTAATTTTTGTTGCTTTTTGTCCATTGTAGCCACTTTTGACTCTTTTTTTTTTTTTTTTTAACCATTTTTGCTACTTTTTGAGTATTTCATCCCAATTTAAAAGCCAATTTTTGTTACCTTTTGGCAAATTTTACCACCTCAAACAAAGTTTTATTGATACTCTTTGCTGTTTTTGCCTATTTTTACCACTTAGATGGGGTTTTTTGTAAACAGGGTACCTGCAGGTTTTGGCAAGTCAAATTTAAGACTTTTTAAGACCTTTTTAATGCCACTTTGAATGAAATTTAAGACCATAAACACATAAATATGGTCGATGGTTTTCGGATCCTGCTGCATTACAACCAGATCATAGCGTGTGTCACTTAATGAGACTCATTCAAGTTTACTTTTTGACTGTTTACTGAACATTAAGTTGCTCATTGGTTAATATGTGTATGTAAAAGTGCAAACAGTGACCCATAGTCATAGACTGACAAGAGAGGATGCAGATAAATTATATCAGCAGCTTCTTAGACAGTTTTCACACTGTATCTCCTTCGAAAAAAGTCCCACAAAAAACTTAAATAAAAATAAAAAATCAATAAAAGATGAACAAACCCTGCCCTGACAAATTTAAGACATTTGAGTTATTTATTTAAGACCAGAATATAACATTCAATAAATGTAAGACTTTGTAAGGCTTTAGTTTTAAATACATGAATTTAAGACTTTTTAAGGACGTGTACTGTGTGCACTGTCCATGATTAGAATATCGCAGCAGGCCATATTTTGAGCAAGCCTCAAAACTCAAGCCTAGATTATGCAAACACACATCTACCCCACAGTACAAATCTATTCCTAGATTTAGTGCAGACATCAATCATTTTAATTTACTCAGTCTACATTTTTAGGAAGCTGTGCAAGTGTGAAATACTGACAGTGGTGGTAGTAAAACATCTGTCTGACACCAGTTATGGGAGTTTTTCCAACTGACAACATAACAATTATCTCTGACATACAAGACAATCTGCCTTTGCTGTCTCTTCCGTTGAGGTTCCCTCTGCAGTGTCATTAAACAAAATACATTTGAGGATTTGTCAAACATGCCCTAAAGGTAAAGCTAAAACTAAGCTGACTGTCAGAGCACATGGCTCTTTTATGAAATAGACTCATTATGACAGCTGACAGAATAATCCCTTGTTAATTTCACCAATTAAATCCATTTCAGTCAGAGCAGAATGATAATGACAGAGAAGAGAGGTTAAAAAGGTGTGAAATACTGTAGACTCTTCAAATTAGGGTTTTATATTCTTGTTTTCATGGGGAAATATACCACAGCGCAGAAAAAGAAGGTTTTAAAGGTTTGACTTTTTCTATCAGAGCTTATGAAGCAGGAGAGCAGCAATGAAACACTCCAGTGTTCTTCCTCTCTCCTCTCAGTGCTCAGGAGCCTGTGAGAGCTTCAATCAGCAGCAGCACACAATTAGCTGGAATGTATTCAGTGATGGAGGAAAAGGAGGAGAAGTGAGGCAGAGAGAGAGAGAGAGAGGGGCAGAGTATGAGGAGGAGCAGAATGAGAGGAGCTGTTCATCAAGCCTCATTAGCAAATCACTCTGTTTTCACTCCCGGCCTGTTCCTCTTCTTTATAAAGCCACAGCCTCGGGCTACAACTTCCTCTGCACTTGTTGGCTCAGAGTGAGAGTGTGTGTACATGTGTGTGTGTGTGTGTGAATGATGTCTTTGTATGGGTACACTGTTCTGTAACACACATGCCAAAGGGCAGTAGGAGATTAATGGATCTCATCTGGCTTCAGTGTAAAAATGACCATACAGTGAACACTAGGATTGTCATGTGACACTTGTGATTCGTTGTCTGTCTTTCTCTACATGCATCATTCTCCTACTCATACCTCTGTTGTCTGCCTTATAATCCCTCTTTCTTCTTCGTCTGTCTAATCTTTGCCTCCTTAATGCTTTAAGTTACCAGGAAACAGCCAAATATTCAGTGACAGCTGAATGTACAAGATATCAAGTGATTTTTTTTCCAAGAATGAAGGATTCTATTTCCCAGAAACTGAATAGCAGACGTTTTTGTCATTCCTCCATAGACAAGTGAGAATATTCAGGCAGCATCTATATGTGGGCTCAGCCGTGTTCAGACAGTAAACTGTTTCCACTTTGCCCACCATCTTCTGCTGAAGCTCAAGAGTTATAGACTCAGAACAAGTATTAACTTCAGCAGGTTGTGATGTTTGGTGGCTTTACTCTGACATTTATCTTCTCTCTGCCTTCAAGGGTCAGTACATCAGGACAACACAGACGGTAAAATGACTTAGCACAACGGCTCTGAAAATGTCTGATGTGTTTTAAAGCTTCGTCCCAATCTTTTAATGCGAATGTTAATGCAGAATTATGCTTCACTTTATAACTATTATACCTACAACAAGGGCTGAACAATTTGCAAAAATAACCCAATTTGTCCCTCTATTGAAATTGCAATTTATAGTGCTGTTACTTTAAGCCTGTCTTATGTGTTGTTAAGCAAACCCATTTTCTCTAAGTGCTCTAAGCTGAAACCAACAGAGCATTTGTTTTATCTCTTAATATGAGCAGTTACACAACTACAGGTATTGTTATCCCAACTTCAACTTTAACTTGAATGAAAGTTGCAATGACCAATCAGGAAGAGGTTTGGTGGGAGAATGAATTTCAAGCCTAGAAAAGAGAGATTTCAAAAAGAACCATTGCAGGTGAATGGTCCAGTGATATTCCTATGAGTTGAACAGCAGCTCAACAATGTTACGTACATTATTTTACTTTTTCTCTTTAAGAAAACTTGAACATTAAGTCTGTTTTTAGTATGTGCATAAGTAGAATGTAACCATCCAATTTCGTTTTCCAAAGTGATATGTCATTACTGTCATATCTTAATAATGTATAATTTTGTAGTAAAAACATCAGAATCTCTTCAGTCCTCTCTCATTAACTCTTCTCTTCCTCTTGCTGTCTTCTCTCTCTCATCTCTCCTGGGAACCTGACACCAACTCGTCTCCCACACCAGTTCTGAGTTTCTAGAACAACAACCAGCCTTATTAAAACACCCAGAGAGAGTGAAAGAGTTTTGTCCTCCTCCTGGCTCCACTCACAGCTACTCCAAACAAGCACAGCCCCAAAACAAAGCCCAGACCTTAATCCCTTTATGCCATCCTGACTGGCTTCACTGAGATTATACAGGAGCTTGCAAACCTTCTGGCTGGGTCCAGGTGCCACATTCTGCACCTTTGACTAAGAATTTTAAAAGACTCACAAAAATCTGAGGCACTTCCTAAAATCCTAACAAGGTTTCTGCTTCTAAAAGATGACTCAGCAATTTGCCCAATCTTAACAGAAACTTAAAGTGTGAAATGTATAAGTCTTATGACTGACAATTTTAAAAACCTTCTGTGGAAAACAGTGGGGGTAGATGGCTTGAGGGAAGGTTGTCCTTGCTTTGGTGGGTTAAGATGAGATAAAACTCTTTATCTTGCCTCAGTGTTGGGTTTATGTTAATGATAAAACATCAGCAGGTCTGAAACTTCTCTTTTTAGAAAGCATCTTGAGATCTTGTTTGATAGGAATTGTACATTTATATAAATATTGCATAAAGACGTGCCCTTGAGCAAGGCATCAAACCCCCAACTGCTCACTACGTGCTAATGGTGCAACACCGTCACTCCGCTCTCTCCATCAGTGCATGTTTGTGTGCAAAAGTGCTATTTGTACATGTGTGTCTGTGTATATAGCATGACTAATTTCAGAGCGTAGAATTGAATTTCTCAGACAGGGGATGAAATAAAGGATATCTTCTTCTTCTTCTTCTTCTTCTTCTTCAATAAAGCTTGAAATTGAAGGAAATTTACACCACTATGGATGGGTAATGATAACATTTTATTACCAATACCTCCTGTGATTTCTTATATTAATCAAAAGTAGCTTTAAAGGTTTGTCAAGTAAATTAATATGAAATCGGTCACTGGATAAAAATATCTTTGTACGTACAAAAATAATAATAAGTGAAATTTGCACATCAGGTGACATGGATGTACAATATTGTTGTATGTTATTGACTGAAGTAGGCCACCAAGCAATGCTTTAACTTGTTTGGAACCTTGAGCTTGCCGTAGTTCTGCTAGAGTTAGCCATGAGCCTGCATTTCCTGTTTAGAAAACATTAACCCATTTGTACTTTAACATTTTTGAGTTTTAAGTGTTTTTCACAAGAAATTGATTGTGATATGTTTCTGTGGTGAAAGTTGAAATTTGATGTGTGCTAACTGCGAGCATATCAATGCAATTTCCTGTATATGATAGCATGAAGCTAGTGCCATGTTTTCTGTATCATTTTTGGAACATAAAGAGATGTGTGACATGTTGAATGTATTGAATATGAGTGTCCTGTGAAAGAGTAATGTACATTTCTTTTTATTTTCAGTTTTACAGCTTCTTCAGTAAAACTTCAAACAGCAAATTCAGAATCAGAAGTTTCTTGAAAACTATTGTTGATCTGCTGAGCTAATGTAGCTGGTGCAGAATGGTCCGACATAATGTAATAAATACATGAGGTGATTATTGAGAATAAAGGTAAATGACGTTGATGAATTGAACCACTTCTTGCTGATTCTTAACAGGAACCGCTTTTTGATCCCCATCCCTTTGTTGCACCTGTTTTTGTTGAACAAAATTAAACCAAGCATAACCAACTCAACAAAAACGGTTATGACCAACACAAACTCAGTGAAGTTTGCTCTCCACATCCCTGAAGTCAAACACTGAACACAAGGCCACATTCAAAATCTCATTGTTTTCAAAGACTGCATTTCTGAGTTACAAACTGTTAATTTTAGAAATTTTCATAGCTGAATCAGAAAACAAGAACCTTTGGCTTGATTTAGTGGTTGAATTACCTTTCCTGCTGTGGCTTTAAATAAAGCCACTGCGGTGTAAAATAAAGAGTGGAGCTTGTGCAGTCTGAGGATGAGGAGGAGCAACCAAACAATGGCACGTTAATCTAATTAATGGGCTGAGGAATAATGGTGTGTGGGTGTGAGTCTTTACTCTGATATTGTGTGTATGAAAGTGTGAGTACAGCACAAAGCACCACAAAGTGCTGGGCTTTCTGTAAAGACCAAAGGACGTCTTGGTACAGTTAGTGTGTGAACATGTATGTACGTGGGTGGGCGACCACATCAGTGTGCTTAAGAAATAAAGAGGAATAGATGAAAGGACGTGGAATGAAGGAAAGACCAAAACAGAAAGAGAAAATATCTCTGTGACAAAATGTTGTCAGCTGCAAAAAAAAATTGAGCTTCTAACAAGACAAAAGAGAAAGAAAGAAGAATGGTGAGCATTTACAAATTTAAACTGGGTGAATATTCTGGCTAAAGAAGTACTCAAAGTGGTAAAGTTTTTGAAGTTATGTTGGGTTGTTTAAATTATCCCCTTCTTGGAACGTAAGTCACATGCTTTCTTGACCTCTGGTGAACTTTGACCTGCAAATTCCAGGCCATTTAAAAAATGTACCAGGCTTTTACCTCAGCTGACATTCAGTCATTTACATTGAGTTTAAGAAATCAGACTACAAGCTTAATCAGACTGAGAAATGACTGAGCGTAGCTTGATCAACACATGTAAATAATGTGATTTCTATCCAACTGTGTATGGATTTGGGACTCTGCAGGTCTTGGTACCAGCTAAGGATCAATGGATATGTATTTTCAGGGCCAATGCCAATATTGATTTTTGTTATCACCCTCATCCAATGACTGATACAGGCTGCTGGTTTTCTTTGCCTGATATCTGAGGCTGATACTGCTCTTGCTTCCTCAATTTAAGTCATAAAAATGACACAATGATAACAAATGTCACAGGTCTTAATTTAACCCTGTAAAGCCCGACCTATCAAAAAATAGTCTGAAAATTCCAATCTTTTGGAACTAAGATGTTTATTAACCCTTTTAACAAAATCCACATATAAAATAATGCTTTATCATTTCATACATGCTATATTTCTTGTATCACATTTGACACACTGGGCAATTTTGTAAACTATTTTATCTATTTCATTAAAGTGTTTTAGTAAATATGCATTTATTTAATGCAGAACAAAGTCATTATTTTGATGTTATTCTCACTGCAACCTCTTGAAAATCAAGGAATGATTTTTCTGAAAATAGGTAGGTGGATGAGCTAACGAGAGCAGACATTTTGAAAAAGGCCAAAATACAACTTCAGCTGACATTTGCGATATAAAAATCCTCAAGCTGGTAGAATATATTTTAAAAAATATTTTTAACAGGTTTTTGAAGAAACTATTTCTCATATTGATGACATAGAGGTCTTTGAACTCATGTATCAAAAGTGATACGTTTGGTTTTAAAGGGTTAAAAATAAGGAACATTTATTGGACTTTATTCTATCCTAAAACAAGGTGGAAAAGAAAGGTAGAATATGTCGTAAACAATAAGAACAGCTTCCTCTTTGTTTAGCTTTATCAAATATATTTTGATATAGTTTTGAAATTGCATCACTTTGCAGTCTGCAAGCAGGGGAGGGGCAAGGCCTGGTCTGCATGTGGACTGTAGTGTCTCCTAGCAACACAGAGCTGCCCATGAATGAGGGGGAAACTTCAACAGTAAACCCACTTGCCAATAGGCCAACGAAACAAGTGAAAAATATAATAATTGGCTAAATGTAGCGTCTAGCCAATATGTCGGTGAGCAAATTCCACCCAGAAGAGGAGGTAAATGGGGCCACTGCGCCCCAACACAACACAACAAACAAACGCCAGGTAACAAACATAACAAGATACAGCGGCATCTATCTTGACCATTGCTGTTCAAATGTTTCCTCTTCGAGTAAACCAGAACTAGTTTGATACACACACAGATTCACTTATCAAGAAAGGACACAGCGCCACCTCTAGAAGCAGGGTGAGTAGTTTACTGCAAGAAGTCCAGTTCTCTGATCTGCATGTTTAAGCTGATGACTGGATCCCAAACTGTGACTTAACAATCGAGCTATGACCTTCGTCAGCTGCATGCATGTAAACATACGAATTGTGGCTGGACTGTGGCCACATATTTCAATATCGTTTCAGTCAGAATTTATAAGACAGTGCATCCCTGACATACAGGTATGATGTTTTCAGAGCAACATAAAATAAAATAAAATTGTTAGAACACAACACAGAGGAACAATGTGCTGTTAAAAATTCAAAGGCATCTAAGGGAATGTGACAAAACATATCCCAGTTCAAACACAATGAAGAGAAAATTGCTGTGAGATCGAGGCTTAGAGTAGCTTTACAAAAGTAAACCAAGAGACAAGAGTTTCACACTGCTGTAAAACATCTTCTAAGCTGAGAGATCCTTGTGTCGTAAAGCTCAAGGGTATCTCAGTTCTGGTACAGGTGCAGAAAATGACACTACAACTCAACCGTCACCTTGAGCAACAGGGAACAAAGAAGTTGACTGATATTGAAATCAGCCTCCTATGCACAGCTCATCTAAACAAAGGTGTGTTTTAAGTTCAATTCATGTGCCTTTCAAAAAACACTATTTGCTGGGTTTCTGTGAACTTATCAAAACATGTTTCATCTTTTGCCTACCACTCTGCAGAAATGTAAATGTACCAGTTTCTACTACCTCAGACAAACTGTTGCTTTTCTCAGTTGTTGTTGCTGCTTGAATCCTTCCTTTGCTCAGTTTTCTTTCAGCTTCGAGTGCTTCTCCAACCCTCTCACTCTCCTGTTATGAGGGGTGAGGGGTTTCCCTGTGTCAATACACTCTCTCGCATCACTTTCTGCAAAGACATGGATTTTGCTGCGCTGTCAATACAGGCTGAAAACACATCCTGTTTTTCTACACAGATATATTGATTCTAAAACGCACTCAGGGGAGGTTTGCTTTTCGAAACACAAATGTAGCCACAGTGGCTGGAAAATAAGAGTAGAGGGACAGAGAGATTGACAGACAGCAACTTTACTGTTTACTACTCCTCAACATCTCTTTTACAAAAGGTCGAACTGATTAAAGAGCCGCTACAACTGATAATTCATTTAACGTGAGTTCAAGATGAATAAACAGGGAGTATTTGCCTTTATAGGGTTTAATCTGTCATTTTAGTATCCTGTATTAGCTTTCTGGCTAAAATTGCCTATTTTTCTCAGATTGGTGTTGTAGAGCAATCACTTCCATAGTCTGGGTCAAGAGATTTTTTAATGTCATTAATCTAGTTTCCAAAATGTTTACCCTACGCTATTTAACCCTGTAAAGCCCGACCAAGTCAGAAAATTCCATTTTTTGGAACTGAGATGTTTATTAACCCTTTTAACAAAATCCACAAAAAACATTCCTTTATCATTTCATTCATGATATATTTCTTGGATCACATTTGACTCACTGGGCAATTTTGCAAACAATTTTATCTTTTTTAAAATCTTTTATCTTTTTTGGTAAATATACATGTGCATTTATTTCATGCACAAAACTTTTTTAAGTAACTATTTTGGTGTTAGTCTTGCTTCAACTATTTGAAAATCAATCATAATTTTACATAGCACAGCTCCCCCATGTGCCCAAGTGGCTAAAATGTGTATTGCAGACAGAAATGCCACATTAACCCTAACGTATTATATTTGATACATGAGTTCAAAGACCTCTATCTCATCAACATGATAAATAGTTTCTTTAAAAACCTGTTAAAAATATTTTTATAATCATATTCTACCACCTTGAGGATTGTCATATCACTACAGTTGACTGGAGTTGTATTTTAGCCCTTTTCAAAATGTTTGCTCTCATGAAATCATCCACTCACATATTTTCAGGAAAATCATTGCTTGATTTTCAAGAAGCTGCAGCAAGAATAACATCAGAAAAGCATTTTTTTAAAGTGTTTTCAGCATGAAATACATGCATATATACTAAAAAATCTTTGATGAAACACACAAAATGTGTCAAATGTGATACAAGAAATATTTCATGAATGAAATGACACAGCAATAATTTTTGTTGATTTCGTTAAAAGGGTTAATAAACATGTCAGTTCCAAAAAACTGGAATTTTTTGACTATTTTTTGGTAAGTCGGGCTTTACGGGGTCAAAAGTATTTTCAAAGCGTAAACTTTACGAAAATATGTGTAATTACAGATCAGATATATTTTTTGGAAAACCCTGAAATAGCTGCCTCAGTCTGAAACGCTTTGTTTCAGCTACTGCCCTTTTTCATTTATTTTTCTATTTTTTTTATATAGATTGAGTGATGAATGACAGAACATGACAAGCGAGGGACAAAACATGTACAGAAACTTATATAGACATACACTAACACACATGCCTACATATTTATGCACATACAGCAACTTATACAAAAAGATAACCTAACAGCATCCTCAAAGTTTATATCAAAGTACAATAAGTCCCTGCTGGTCTTTGTCCTGTTAAAAAAGTTTGTATTATCAGTTGCTGTTGTTTAAAGGCTCAAGGCTCCACAAACCCCCTTTCCTCTGATTGGCCAGCTCTTTAGAGGCTTGTCCATGAGAAGACCTCAGTGTTCAAGACTGCACCTCAAATGTATCATGAACAAATTCAGAAATGTTTATGCGATGACTTCAGATTTCAGCAAGTCTTGTAAAAATCTCACAAAATATCTTGTGCTATATTTAGAACAGACACAGCTCCAGAGAAATTCAGAGATTTCTACAACATCTGACTTTGTGGGGGTTTGAAAATCTGCACACGTTTATCAAGCATTGTTACTGTTTCTAAATGGCAGAAATTAATCCAATTTGTGGGAGTCAAATTTGAATAGAAAATAATTACCCGAGCTTCAGTGTGCATCAGCTGTGTCGAGCTTATGTTAATGATTCAGTCATTGCTGGCAGTCACACTAATGCAGGGTTTTAAACAAACTGTGATTAAATGAATAAAAGACTTCAAATCACTGTGAATACCAGTAACAGTGGAGAGCAAATTGAATCTGAGAGGCTGACTCTCCCTCTGTTTTACATTAACGTGCTGTAAATGAGCACAGCTGGCAAACACGAATGTAACTTTTGTTTTTTATGGGAATAGAAACCTCGTATACTTCGGTGCATCACTCAGCTGAATTTTTCCCAAAGCGCTATTACAGAGCTTTAATGTTTGTTGAATGCTCCGCTGTGAGAAGTAAAAGTGGCACCAAGCAGCAGGAAATGTAACAGTTGGGCTCAGACAGAAACAGGGAAGGAAGCTGGTATCCAGACACATGAGTGCAAACACTGAGGATGGCACAACTTCCAACGACAGAACTTCTGAGAGGGCGTTTGTGACCGTCTGTTGATCTTTACGTAATTAAAAAAAGTGAACGGTGACTGCACGGCTGGAGGGCAACTTGGGTTCAAGGCCCCAGTTAGATATCTATTGGAAGATCTGTCAATCATTGTTCACGTCCGTCTGTCCCTCCCTCCCCTTTACCTTTCACCAACTTCCTGGTTCGGATAAAAAAAACATTCAGGGCCATGTGACATTTGACCCCCGTTTGGAAAGTTTGTTCGAATTGAGTTAAAAGCGTGGCACAAACACATTAGAGCTCAATCATTTTATCATTTTCCCAAACCAGCTGTCTGAAATAAACTATACGGGGCTTTCCAGTTCAGTTAATGTGCAAACTAATATCTGTTTTCCTTCCTCTTTTCCCTCTTTGCTATCTTTCCCACACTTCTTACAGTTGTGTGACTCAGTAGTTGTAGGCACACTCTCTCACCTCTCTACCTGGTGTTGTGATGGTGAATCATCTGCAGCTTTCTAGTTACTTCATGCATTTTTAAGCCATTTCTCGCAAAAGTGTCAGTCTTTTCCTTGTTCAGGCTTCTTTTCTTTGTCATGTGTGATAGTTAACTGAAATACTTGGTTTTTTTTGAGTAGATTTAAGATGTTTAATGTCCGTGCTTATCACTGCACCAGCTGCTACTGTCGCTGATAGGAGGATACCTCTATCAGGAGAGGGAAATGTTCTAGATAAACAACCCTGATTCAAATGAAGTTGGGACGTTATGTAAAACATAAATAAAAACAGAAAACAATGATTTACATCTCATATTGAACCTGATTTCAACTGAATATACTACAAAGACAAAATAAATATTGTTCAAACCGATCAACTTTCTTGTTTTTTTGCAACTATTCCCTCATTTTGCGTTTGATGCCTGCAACATGTTCCTAAAAAGCTGAGACAGGGTCAACAAAAGACTGGGAAAGTTGCTGAAGCTGAAAAACAGCTGTTTGGATCATTCTACAGGTGAACAGGTTCATGGACACAGGTGAGTGTCATGACTGGGTATAAATGGCACACCCCCAAAGGGCTCAGTCCTTCACAAGCAAAGATAGGGCCAGGTTCACCGCTTTGTCAACAACTGCGTGAGCAATTACAACTACAATTGCAAAGAATTTATAGATTTCATCATCCACAGTCCAGAATATCATCAAAAGATTCAGAAACCTGGAGAAATCTCTGCACGTAAGCAGCAAGGCAAAAAACAACATTGAATGCCTGTGACCTTTGACCCCTCAGGCGGCGCTGCATTAAAAACCAACACTATTATGTAAAGGATATCAGTGTGTGGGCTCAGGATCACTTCAGAAAACCATTGTCAGTTAACACAGTTCATCACTACATCTACAAGTGACAGTTCAGACTCTACCATGCAAAGACAAAGTCAGATATCAACAACAGACAGAAACTCCACTGCTGCCGGCTTCTCTGAGCCCAAGCTTGTATGAGATGGACGGAGTGGAAAAGTCAGCTGTGGTCTGATGAGTCCACATTTGAAACCGTTTTTGGAAATCATGGACGTGGTGTCCTCAAGGTCGAAGAGGAAAAGGACAATCTGGATTGTTCTCAGCACAAAGTTCAAAAACCAGCATCTGTGATGCTATGGGGGTGTGTTAGTGCCCATTGCATCATGGGTAACTGTCACATCTGTGATGGCAGCATCAATTCTGGAAGGTACATACAGGTTTTGGAGCAAAACATGCTGCCATCTCAGCAACATCTTTTTCAGGGACGTCCCTGATTATTTCAGCAAGACAATGAAACCAAGACACATTCTGCACCTGTTACAACAGCGTGGCTTCGTAGTAAAAGAGTGCAGCTACTAGTCTGGCTGCCTGCAGCCTAGACCTGTCTCCCATCGAAAATGCGTGGAGCTTTACGAAGCACAAAATACAACCACGGAGACCCCGGACTGTTGAGCAACTGAAGTCGTCCATCAAGTAAGAATGTGAAAGAATTCCAGCTCCAAAGCTTCAACAATTAGTGTCCTCAGTTCACAAACACTTATTGATTGTTTATCAAGGAAAGGTGATGTAACAGAAGAAAATGTGACCCTTTCCCAAAACTCAAAATGAGTGAATACTTGCAAAGGAACAATTAAGTTTATCAGTTTTTAACTCTGCCTGACCCTGATAACAGCAGAGATGACAGAGCACTGAGAGGGTGCCCAACTCTGTGAGCCGTTGCATGTAATATGGTCAAATATATAAATGGATGCTCATTCAGATCAATTAGTAATGTGCTTGGGCATAGACAGGCTACAAAAACTTAATTGAAAGGGTGAAATATATCGCATTATATTATATACCTTGGGATAAAAATATTGCGCAGGTGCATATCGCAACGACAATACTGAAACGATGTATTACGCAGCCCTAATACTGATGTCTTTTATTAATTTCTTACTGTACTATACTTCCTGCCCTAAAACGTGAAGTGAAGCGTTGTCCACTGTGCTCAGGACTCATTGTCTTGAGTTCCTTGAGTTACTCATCTGACCAGAAGCGGTGACTGGGATGCTGTGAGTCAGGAAAAGACTGCACCCGTCCAGACCACAGACAGCCCTTTAGTGCTGAAACATCGGAGTGCTGAGGCAGTTTGTGTTAAAACAGGGGGCGTGTGTATTCCAGATTTTCTTTCACAGTAAAATGTAGGAAGCACGACAGACTACAACCCAGAGTGTGTCTTGCTCAGCAGTTTTATGGTACTTTATGATAACGCTGCGTGTGTAACATCGGTTTTACATTAATAGGATTTAACACCTGCATGTTTTGATGATGCTTACTTCACTCAGAGACACAGGAAACATTCCCTGAGACGATGAAACACAGACAGAATGAGTGAATCAGCTTTGGAAGGTGAAATGTAGGAGAGTGATTTTACTTCTGTGAGCTTGTAAAAGTGAAACAAATTGACCTCACACTGTGTTTTGGAGCTGCTAGCTCAGCTGAAGAATTTAATTAGTCTGGTGCAGAGTGAATCTCTACTGTGGGATTGCAAAAGCAGCTTATTGGGCTTTTAAGATAGTGTCAGCACAAGTATGGTGTAATATCCAAATACTCATCTAATGGCGCAGATTTTGTCAAATGTGTACACAAAATATCTAAAAGCAAACAGATGTGACCAGCAGACAACATGTCACAGACTCTTCCATGGATTTCTGTCTGAACTATGACTGAATGTATCTCTATCATGGTCACTGGCTGGCCTCCAGTGAGAAAACTCTTATATAAGCCATCCAAGTCCTTGGCTCTTTAACAGTTACAACACAGAGATTTGCAGCTATTTAAAGCCTGTAGTTATTCAGCTTTTATGCCCGAATAACATTTGCAAGAAAAATATTGCATTTAATTTTTCAGTCTGTGGATGTCTTTGGCAGAAAGTAGGAGACATTTTTAGAATTGGCTTTTTATTCTCAGACTTCCTGCAAGCAGCTCGCTGCATCAATAGATGCTCTCTTGTCATGAAGGAGAAGAGTGAAGAGAAACGGGTGCTGCTGGTTGACCACAGTGAGGCCACAGTCCTCAGTAGCATTGTGGGTAATTATGAGGTCAAATGTTTGGCCTACTGCCTTTGCAGAATCAGTACATTCTGTCTGCCACAGAGTGACAAGCAGGGACATTTAAAGCTGCCACAACGTTTGCGACTCAAATACAGCGACATTTATTTGCATCAGCATAACACCTGCATTTACCATCAGAGAATGAATCAAGGACACACACACATACACACACACACAGTTTATAGAGTGTTTTACAGCAGAGGCTCAGACACAGTGTCAGTTAATGAGTCACTTCTCCCCTGAAATGTGTGAGCCTGCTGTGTACCCTATATGAGTGTGTGTGTGTGTGTGTGTGTGTGTGTGTGTGAGCTCCTTCTGTGACAGTTATATCTGGACTCCAGATGTTTTGTGGGCCTCCACTTTCTGTCACATTTCTTTCCTTCTGTGCTCTCACACCACATGCAACTATGTGGTTTCTAAGGGTGACATCTGTGATGTGTTTCATGCACACGCAAGGAGGGTGCAGAGGCCTCAAACAGATTACAGCGGTTTTCAAGTCGACCCCCCAAAACATCTGACTGTCAAATATATCACATTCCAACTGAAAAACAGGATGCTAGAACCTTTAACTCCACACTTTTAACATCTATTTGTGCTGATTAGTGTCTTTGTAGCCATGAGATATTTCCAATAACACTCTCTATGACACCAGGAAGCAGGATGAGTCAGGCTCTGAGGCGAATTGGAAAAGATGCTGCTCATTAGGGTGGACAAAATACTTCCAACTCAAGACATAGAACAACCTCAAAACAAGGCTTTGTGGGTATTATGACAACCGCTGAACATATTTTCTGTCTTGATGGAAAAATGTATTTGTCAGAGGCGTATGTGGGTTTGTTTTTTAGAAATAAGCACTATCTGTGTTGGACTTGGTGAATTTTGGATCCATAAAATCCAGGAAAAAGAAATTAAATTTTCACTCTGGCTTCCACCAACACATAATAATCTTTTCTGCGGACCAGTTTGTAATCAGCTCAGCTCAATAAACTTGTTTTACAGAGGATGTTTATGAACTGGTTGCTTTACGCATAGTCAATTTTGGGTACACAAATCAAGATTTTGGACACACCTTAATAAAATTTGGCATCTTTTTCTGTGACAAAAGCGAAAATCTGTCATTTTATTGAATTTTCTCTATTTTTAAAGGGACTATGAGGACTATCTCAGTGATCTTGGAAAAGTCTGATATCTAGATATATGACTGATCATAATCTACTACTTAGATTGAGATTATCAGTGTTAAAAAGTCATTTCTAAATGCTAATTCCTACTTTCCTGATCAGGTTGGACTGCACTGGATTGATTTATGGCAGGTTGAAGTGGCCATGACAACACCACGCTGGCTGACAAACTTTTGCAGTAAGAAGAGAGATATGTGGGGGGGGGGGGGGGGGGGGGGGGTTATTAATGGTCTGTCTGACAGAAACAGAACCGAAGAAAGCTAAAAATGCAGTGATAGAGCATGGGCTAAAGGGTAAAACACGAGCTAAGCTGTCCGTGTTGATGTTCATTCCATCCCACATGCAGCAGATATTCGGCACTTATCTGTTCAAACCTGAGAGTCTATCAATAAAATGAAAAGCCAAGTTACGTTTCCTCTGCTTGGTAGATGAGCACTGGTAGGACATAACCAGGATTCACTAATGTTACAGATATGTCTCAGAGCACTGGGCTGTGAGTAGTGCTATATATAGACAGCTACTAAACTATGGTGCAAACTGAAATCACAAAGTTTCCTTGTTGTCATGTTTCAAACAGGAGCTCTACATAACCATTGATAAATTTATTAAATTGTCACATGTCAGGTAAAAAGTTATCTTGAATAAAGAAATGTAGTGTTAAAAAGATACAATCTCCATTCACTTTTTCCAAAACAAACTAAAACTAACACATGCCTTGGGTTCATCACAACAACAGGGAGCACAGGCTTATGGGAAGTGGAGTCTTAACTTCTGGCGCAAACACTAGATTTCACGGGACTCAACTCAACACAAATTTATTTACAAAGCACTTTAAAATACAACAATGTAAGCCAAAGTCATCTAAACAAGACTAAGTTATAAATAAGAAAAAGTCTGCACAGCTACTTTAAGGCCTGATTGGTGGAGTATGGGAGCTCCATCCACAGATGTGTACTTGTGCTGTCAGATTTATTAGGCTCACTAAAAGCTTCCCTGAGGAACTTTTGGTCAGAGTTTATCCTGAAGCTCATTGTGATCAAAGCAGAATAAATATCTCTTTTCTGATGTCTGGGAAATACTTCAGAAGTGTTTCTTACAACATCTTAAAAATCATTTCCCTCTTTACTCTCAATCTTTTAGGTCACCTACCCCCACCATCAGGGTGACAGACAGAGAAAAGCTACCTAGAGACAAGCAGTTATCTTTCTCATCTTCTTGTTTGTTTTGTTTTGGGGTTTTTTAGGTCAATTGGAGGCATCAGTATGAACATTCTATTTCATTTCAAAGTCCCCACGGGAGCTTTAACTTGTTTAATTGTCTGAATAAGTAACTGTCTCTGGTCCTTTCTTCTAACGGGGTCATGACCGGTATAAGTCTGGAGGAAGGGTCCGCGCCTGGTGCCTCACAAAAAGGAGATTAACATAATTATGTTTTAACAAGGTCTGACCCCAGAGTGACACTGAAATGTCCAGATTTACTGCACACAACAATGGAATAATCTTTTGTTTTGGAAATCTATTTTGATGCTGGAGATGTTTCTGTCTTAGCTGTAGAAAGGAGGTACACTGCATATTTAAATCCCAGGTCAAACTTAGCCCTGATTCAAAACAGTACTTATAGGGATGATGTAGCTCACTGTTAACCTACATTGCTGTTCAGTTAGTCATTGCTTCAAAATCAACCAACCAACCAGTGGGGCCAAGGTTGTCTCTCACAATATTAGCTTTTGAATTTAAGGGATGAAATAAATGTTTAACCACATGTTTAATGTTGACACGACAATGGGGATAAGGATGCTGATTGGAGAGTTGTTTGATCACATGACTCCAAAGTAGCTCAAACCTTGATTCTCCCATTAGAGAAATAAACTGGGGATACTGGAGATGTTTTTAAGCTCTTGCACTAACTGGGGAGCGTGGGTGCCTCACTGTGCCTGATAATTACAGGTCAGTGCTGGACTGCACACACAGGCATGAACACAGCCTCCATGTGATTTAAGGGCTTAAAACAACCATGTGCAAAGGATAAGCTTCCTCAAAGCAGTGTGTGTGTAGCAGTTATGTGTATGTTTCATCCCACTTTTGACGGGTTTGAGCCTCCCTCCTGCAGACAAACCCTCGGGGCAGAAAGGTAAAAACGCGCTCATAGAACAGAACAGGTCTCCCGCTCCGGTGATCACTCACCTTGGCGGGCTTGTTGGCTCCCAGTAGCGGCAGAACAGGTGCAGTCCGTCGGCGTTGACGATGTGCTGCAGCTCGGTGTAGGGGACTCCTTGCGGGCTCTGCCGCGGAGCAGCTCCCGGCTCGGGCATGGAGAGGTCTGAAACAGAGACACGGAGCAGCGATAAGAGCAGGTCGCTGCCGTAGAGGTAGCAGCTGATGCCGGCGACGAGCAGGCAGGTGACGGCGGTCAGAGCGTTCATGCCGCAGGTGCAGGTGAGAAACACTTCTATCAGAGCGCGTGCTGACCGTGCAGCAGACTGGACACGGCTCGTGCGTTATGTGCTGCTGGGTCTAATCTCGAGAACTACACACTCACGTAAACACGTATAGCCCCCACACACACAAAACACACAGCACTGTTGTCAAAGCGTCCGCTACGGCCGGTGTTACGTCACAGGACCATATGCTCTGCTTTCCACAGGGTCTCTCTCTCTCTCTCTCTCTCTCTCTCTCTCTCTCTCTCTCTCTCTCTTTATCATCAATCAATTCAATTTAACAATTAAGCTTATAATCATGATTAAGTGCAGGAATCGTCAAATATTGTGTATTCACGGGATTTTAAATAACTCCATGTTTGAAAGAAAATGTAAAATGCGCACAATGATGCGTCGAGTACTGTCCAAAGAAAGCTATGACTGCAATTACTCTTTTTCATCCCTAATAGACAATAAATAAACTGAAACAAACTGAAATAAAAAAATAATTGGATATCTAAGAATGTAACACCCAGTAACAGGGGCTGCGTAATGGGTGGGCATAAGGGGCCCAGACCCACCCAGCACCTGAGCGTCATAACATGGGGGACTTCTTACTGTATAAACACGTTATTTTGCAAATCAATTAAGTGGCAAATTTGCTGCTTTTTAAAGTTGCAAATTTACGAGTTTATAAGTGAGAAATTTACTAAATTCACTGCAATTCCTTTTTTGCGCTCCTAAAAGACAAATAGTGAACTGATTTAAATACAAAAATAATCGGATATTTAAAAATGTAACGCCCAGTAACAGGGGCAGCATTATGGGTGGGCACAGAGGGCCCAGGCCCACCCCCCGCACATGGGCATCATAACATTGGGGACTTCTTACCATATAAACATGTAATTTTGCGAATCAATTAAGTGGCAAATTTTCTGCTTTTTAAAGTTGCAAATTTGTGAGTTTATTAAGTGGAAAATATACTATAAAGTCCCAAATATGCCACTTGATGAAGTCATCAATTTTCCACTTTATAAACTCGCTTTTCAATGATGTACTTAAAAAAAAAAAAATCTTTAAATGGCCCCGATATAAATTCACAGGGTTTTTTAACCTGTGTAAACAACCTTGTACTTGAAAGAAAACGTAAATTGGGCACAATGATGCGTCATGTAAGGTCCACATGAAACTGACAGAAATGTCTTTCTGCATTCCTAAAAGACAACAAAAATAAATCGATTAACTCAAATTTAAAAAAATACAAAAAATTGGATGATATCTGAAAATGTAACACCCAGAAACAGGGGCAGCGTTATGGGTGGGCACAATGGGCCCAGGCCCTAAATTTTTCTTTGAAAAATTTTTTTGTTTTGTCAATACTACTTCAATGCTACTGTGTATCAGGGCCATTTGAAGAAAAAAATGGAATATAGTTGCAAATCTTTGAGTTTGATTCCTACCAAATTCATACTTTGTAGATTGTTATCATGCTCTGTTTTGGCGGAGAGTCACCCCAATATTTTAGGCTTTTGGACACACAATACACAGCCATCTTTGTGTCCCTACATCCTTGAAGCATGGCAGCACATGGGCATCATCATAACATTTGAGACTTCTGACGACATAAACACATAAATTTGCAAGTTCACAAACTGGCAAATTTTCAAGATTATAAAGTGGAAAATTTACTTCAAAGTCCCAAATATACCACTTGATGAAGTGATAAATTTGCCTCAGCAACTCACTTTTTATAACTAAATTTATAAAAAATCTTTAAATGGCCCTAATATACCATAGGGCTTCAAGTTTATTATCATGAAATGAGTCAAGTTTGGCCATCTTTTTAAGCTCATTTCAGGAAAAAGAAAATAGTTACGCAACATTCAGTCTCATGTTATGTGGGCGGGACTGGAGCATGATTCTGGTAAAGACTTGAGAAGTTTTTGCCTTAAATTTAACTGTGGTTAATGTGGCAGTTCTTATAGCCTATAATAAATGGAGAGCTGTAGCCATGCAGCTAGGTGGTGCATTTGAGCACTTAGGTCAGTTTCATAGAGAAAAATCACAGACAGATCTGTCCAATTCACAAAAATGTTATAATACACAGTGAAATAAAAGAGCAAAAAGAAATCAAAAACGCTTAAAATCACAAATAATAACCCTAGTTTATCAGTTCATCTATTAACTTATGGAATTTAATGCCCAGCCAATATTTAATTGGCCCTCCCAAAACAGAAATCCTGGCTTTGTCCTACCCCTGTAATACTTTAAAGCTGGTGGTAACAAACGAAACCAAAAAGGTTCCAACCCAAGGTCCTTGTTTTTGTTTTTCCTTTTTTTTTTTTTTTAGTCAAACGCGCCTGTTATGTAAATACACCTGTCCGTTGTACTTGCTGATATTCTGCATCACTTACAAACAAAAACACCAAAAAAATCCCTGTTTCAGCGCTTTCCATCTTTTACGCAAATAAACATTGTGCGCATTTTTCCTGCATTACTGAGGCACCCACTCACACACACACACACACAAACCTGCCCATTTCCCATGAGGCTTCCCTAGCATCAGGTTCAGCTGGTCAAACACATCTGCTTCATATTTACGGCATGTGCAGCATCACAATAAAGGGGACAGTGTTGTGTGAGTGTTTGCTGCCTGACACACGGCGGGAGGTAAAAATAGCCCTGGTGTGAAGCTATTTCCTGAGGTGATCAGGTGTCGTCTTACAGGTCTTTCAGGTTGAGTGTCCTCACACACTCGGACTTTTAATAAAATACATTAAAGCTGGTTTTCAGGTTGATTTAACGATTGGCAAACTATGCGCACGTCTTTTCACAGGCACATTCCAACCTTAAATACATCACCCTCACTCTGGGACACCAACTTTTATTACAATTATGTATTTCTCATATTTATCATCGTTCTGAGAGCATTAAACCGCGAGTAAATTGACGCTTTCTTACCCTCAGGAGCGAGAAACATTTCTGATTTGCAGCCAATTCTTGGCACGGCTCATCATGTGATCGTTTAAAACATACAACATGAATTACGGTAAAACAGCGCATTATACATCTCTGAATCTTTTACTCCTTTATCTGTGACTGGCTCATCACTCAAGCTGTTGCAATCTGCTTCTGTGACATGTGTGCGCAAAACGTCGTTTATCATCGGAGCTGCAATCGTTTCCATCCTCATGCACATGCAAGAGTCTTCATTGTGGTGATGACTGGCTGATAGATTGTGAAGGAAAGATAACATGCAAACGCGATGCAAGTGATGAAGCTTTGATTGCACACTATAGCATCAATTGAAGTGCCTTGGCTGCAAACCGCTGGGTTAGAAAATACGCGCAATAATTCAGCCATACACCTGCGAGGTTTCCATCTGCTTCATGAATGGAAGATGTTGAGATGCAGAATGCGAGGACACATGCAAAACATCAAGTTGGATCGATTTGAAGGAAAAACTAGAGCAGAAATATTCGCACGTTCCCATAACACTGTCAAACAAAACGTGGAGTTTTTGCGCAGAAATTGGAAGAAAAACTGAGACGGAAGAGACGGAACAAACCGTGCGGGAGCGTCTGTAGTGAAGTTTCAGCTTCTTCTCGGACTCTCCTATCCCACTCTCTCTCTCTCTCGGTCCTCTCTCTCTCTATTGTAGGCTACCCCACTCTTTCTCTTTCTCTCCCACTCTGTCTCTCTGCTCCAGCCATCCGTCTGGAGAAGAATGCGATGAGAGCAACGTTTGAGAAGAAACTACACAAGTGTTCACCCTCCTCTCTCCACCTCTCTCTCTCTCTCTCTCTCTCTCAAACAGGAACACATTCATGTCATTTTCCCCAGAGGCGGAGACACAGCTTCTCCTCTGTTCCTCCTCTCCATAAAACCTCCTCTCGGTTCAGTCCACATGGTTCACATTTTCAACATTGCAGACTCATTGATGTTTATTAATAGGAGCACGTGCAGATTTCTGTCTCTTGGTTCAAAACGTCCACCTGATGAAGGAACAGTCACTCCAAACTAAATTTGCATTTGAACCTTCTGGATGACACGTAGGCATTTAACACCTGTACGACCTTTTAATTTTCCATAATCTGTCCTCAGTTTTAAAATTTCCCTCAGTAAAGTCCTAAAGTATTGTTGTTCATCTTTAAAGGGACTGTGAGGATTTTCTGAATGATTTTGAAAAAGTCATTGCTAGATACAGGATACTTTATTTGTAATCGCACATATTTCTGAGCAACAAAATTACTTTTTGGTTTAATACATTTCAACATTAGATTTTATTTGATGAGAAAAATGAGACACAAGAGGGGGGAAGAGGGAAAAAAAGCAAATCCCAAACTAGGCTCCTGTAGGGGGGCACAATTTGGGATTAGGAAAAAAACACCTCAGTGCATAAGCACATGAAAAAAACCTTCGCAACAAAACTCAAAGTCTTGCACATGTGGGAGGGGGAAGGGTGTCGGGGAGGGAAGGTGTCGCAGCACAGACACTGAGGGGCGCTCATGCAGCCTCACATGGATGCATTGCATCAATTCTCGGTAGACTGCACTGCAACGAGGAGGAAGGGAGGGGGGTGGGAGCAAAGAAGGCGTTGAGTTGTAGGGCGTGTGTGCGTTATGTGTCTTTGTGTGTGTGTATGTGTGAGCCTGTGGACTTCATGACTGACTGATCATAATCCACAACTTAAAATGAGATTATCAGCACCAAAGCAAGTTATTTCTAAATGCTATTTCTCTGCTTCCCGATGAGGTAGGACTTGACCAGATTGATTTACAGCAAACCAAAGTCTCTATGACAACAATGAAGTTTAGCAGCAAGAAGAGACATCTGTGTTCTTCTCTGCTGAAAATGATTTCTATGATTTATCTAGCAGTAATAGTGGAAACTGGAGCTGGGCCGTCTGACAGGAAAGGGACAAAAGAGCAGGAAAAAGCTAAACCGGAGATTGAAAGCGCACAGGCTCAAGGCTAAATCCTGAGCTAAGGGCTAAAACAGGTGATAAAGGCTGAAACATGGGTTAAGCTTTTTTTTTTTTTTTTTTTACATTCATTCCAACCAACATGCAGCAGTTATTCTGTAGTGATCTGTTCAAACAGAGAGTCTCTCAAAAGAATGATGAGAAAGGTTGTGTTTGGTCTACTATGTAGATGAGCACTGGTAGGACAAAACCAGGGTTCACCAATGTTACACAGTACTGATACGTCACAACACTGGGCTGTTAGTAACACTAGATGTTGCCGGCTACTAAACTACGGTACAAACTTTCTAAGTTTGCTTGTTGTCACCTTTCAAACAACAGCACTACCTCAATACAAATTGATAAATACATTACCTTCTCATGTTATATCAGACAAAAAGTTATCTTAAATTAAGTAAAGAATTAAAAAGATCAACTACATGAAAACAAAAGGAGTTACAGCGTTCCACTTTATACAGATTCTTATACAGACTCCTTGTAATCAATCTAAGGACAGAAATAAAATACAGAAGGCAGCACTGGCTTCATATTTCTTCAGTATAACCCCTGATCCCAACTCCAGCTCTGTGATAACCTCTTGTCCAGCCTGAGTATCTATGACAGTGTTTACAAAGAGGTCAGCAACCTGAGGGTCATTTATGATTCAGACCTTTTTTTTTTTTTTTTTTTTAAAGCAGCGCTGCTTTGCTTCACTGAGACAATCATCTGAAATAAGCTCATTCTTCTCTCCTGCTGACTGAAGAAATCCAGTCTTTGCTGCTCTTCACTGGCTACCTTTAAGTTCAAGAAATGACTTTCACATTTGGCTTATTCTTACAGATACAGCATCTGGGAATGGAAATATTTTCAACAGAAACTTTGTAAGATTTTTACTAATTTGTGCACAACATAAACCATTCTCATCTTCTTCCAACTGTTGCCTTATAGTGGACGATGACAAAACAAACACATGTATGACCCTCACCTGTTCATCTGTCCCATGCTGTTGTAGAAACATGGTGGTGCAGGATGGTGGCGTCTGTGGAAGGAGACCCACCCCTATGTAGACAGAAAAGAGGTCAAAAGAGGTTTTATTTATTTATTTATTTATTTTATTTTTTGGACCTTCTTTGAACCATTCTTTGATTTGATATAAAGGCTCTTATTTATTAGCTCACTTGCTTTTACTGTTTGCCATTTTTGAATCGTAGAGCCTTTCATAATCAGTTTTTGTTTGACAGTGTAAAGCTGATACAAAGGAAAGCATTTGATTGTCAACATTAAGGCTACACACCTTTTATTTAAGCTCACTCAGAGTAAATACAGCATTTCTGTTCAAGGAAACCAGTATTGTAGATAAGTTGTTGGCAAAAAGTCACCTTTTTACACATCCTGTTGACATAGAGCAATAATAACATTTACTTTGTCCAAAGTCCAAGCATAGACTGTTTGATAGTAATAGTGGAAACACAACTTTTAATAAACATTTGCTGTGTCAATGTTTGCTGAAAACACCTTGGATACACAAAATATTGCCACCACCTTCCCTTCAGTAAATTAGAGTGAGCCAAGACTAAAAATAGATGAGCTATAGGTGAGACCTGCACTGAACAAACCCTGAAGTCTTGACCCTAAGACAACTCTATTTATATATCAAATATTGATTTTGAAATAATTCGAGCCTTGAAAAATGAGCTGAAGTGAAACAAGACAAACAGGTCTGCATGGATCAGTACCACACCTAATCCAGTTTTACGCCTCTTCACTGTCAAAGTCTGTGAAATTGTCTTCCCCGTGTTTTAGTCCCTAAACTCTGCTGCATCCCACACATGATCTGTTTGTTGTTTGCATCTTCAGTTTTTCCAGATCTCTCTGCCATAGAATTCAGTTTTTGTGTCTTCTTTTGCTTTTTCTCTTGGGTTTTTTTCATGTATCTTCAGAATTTTCTCACATAAATCAATGAATACTTTTCTGCTCATTGTAAGAAAAAAGGCTTGTCTGTCAGCATATGTGAAACTGTCAATAATACAACTACCAATCAGAATTAAGAGCTTAAACAGCCCTTTAAAAACAGCTGTTGATGGTAAAAGTGAAACCATAGGCTGTTAAAGTCTCCAACAATGAACTGTATCTTTCTGTTTGGCTGCTTGATGCTCTACTTTGTTACCTTCTCATTCATATATTGCTCCACTGGCTCTGCATGGAGTAATGCCAAAATGTTACAGCATGTTGTGATGTGATTCTGAAACAGTCAATGCAACAAGCTTTGGGGTGTAAACAGACTCTTTACTCACTACAAAAGAGCAACAGATGAGTCATGTCACCTAATGACTTCATGGACACAGGACTCAATGTGCACTCCACATGATTAATCATTACATTTATATAACAAAATACAGTATGTATTAATCAGAAAAAGAATCAAAAATATTTAGCAGGCTGATGATCCTCAAAAACACGCAGTAAAGGCAGAATTTGCTACACATAAATTAAAAAAAACTGCACATTATGAAGGTAGCATGTGTTTCTGTACAGATAGATGTAATTGATCCCTTACTTTCAATATGCAACAAGCAAACCTTATACTATACAATATATAACATGATATCGCACACTTGCAAAATCAAATTTCAAATGGACAAAATTTGCATCATGTCATTTATTTTTTAAATAAAACTGAAATAAGTTGTATACCTATTTTTATTTTCCACCTTTGGATATAAATTTCAACAGTTACCTTTCCCACAAGCAGATGATGAATTTGAAAATAGGATAACAATAATTAACCCATTAACAAATAATAGCAAACAAGATTAACAGGTCCATCATTAACACATGAAAACAGATGTTTTGCCTCCCAAGCTCCTGTTTCATGTTTTTCTTTTTGCCATTTTTGGGAGGGGTAGAAGTAGCATGAGATGGCTATGACAACACTCAACAGAGGAGAGGGTGTTTGTGGGTTCTGTCCTGATTGATACTCAAAAACACCAGCAGAGCACTCTGGGATTTGTAGTGTAAGTGGTATATGCACTGGCTCTGGTGGTTTGCCCTAAGGCAGGGATGTCTAAACTTAAAAATGTTTTTATAATTGCCTCATAAACAATCGTGATAAATTCCAGATCCTGATCCTGCCATAAAAAAATATGACATATTTTACCAGGTTTGGTTTTATCTCATAAGTCTGCAATAATAGCACAAGAATGTTTGACTCAACCAAGAGACTATCTTTGATTTTTTTTTTTCTTGTTGAAATTCTTTTAAAGAAATAGTTTTCAAATTGAGCACTCATTTGTCACTTTTGCTGTTAATAGATGTCAGTAAGAGCCGTCGGCCCCTGGTCATTTTCACAGTTTACAATGCAGCCCTTTTGGAAAAAGTTTGGACACCCCTGCCCTAAGGGATATTGCTTTTTGGTCACAACTACTCCAAGTCAAAAAAGTGTTAAATGATAAGAAAAGTACAAAAATTAAGCATAAGTGTCATAAAAACTGAAACATAAGCACATGATATAAGGTGTGTACATCCCATTACAAAATATATGTTATATAGATAATGACACAAGTTATGGGTTATTTCCTGTCATGCTCAGTGGTGCATTTAGGTTGAATCAGTCACTTACTGAAAATACTCCTGCAGCTGACCAGCACGTCATGAAGAGGGTGGGACTCATTCTGCATGATGACATGAAACCTAGTCGACCTCCTCCTCTCTGATACCTCTGTTAGAGTCCAGCTTCACTCCCATGTCACATGCTTTATTTCCTGTGAGTGAATCCATGACAATATTTATAGAACACATAACTCAACTTCACGTGATAAGATGACAGGAATATGTACTTACGTTAACCTCATGTGCACGGCTCCATTCTCATGCTTCATGGGGGGGGGGGTTCAACATGTGCATCTGAAAGGACACGACACTACATGAGTCAAATTAAAGACACTTCTGGTCACATACTATTCTAATACCAGAGAGTTACTCCATCAAATTATGACCAATTGTAAAATAGGGAGGTATTTGTCTCCACATATAGTCGAATGTTCAAGACACTTTTTCCTTTTTTCACATATTTTTTAATAAACACATTTTTACTGAATTTCACATTCATCGGGAAATATCCAACACTTATGTATTCATGTCATAAAGATGTAGAGAGAGAGAGAGAGAGAGAGAGAGATGTATCATACCACTTTTTATTAAACCAAGTACAAGTACTCCCAATTTGAGTACTCTCCAATCCAAAAACTCAATAACATCACAGCAGTTTTGAAAATATCTTTCATTTCCTGTCTCTCTTATTTTAACAGATAAAATGATGACCATGATGCACCTGCACATGTTGCTGACATTTTAACCGTCAACAGTCTTCTCTACCTGGGCACCAACAACAAACCAACTTTCTCTTAATGGTATCAGATGTGGTAGTATTCAACTGACTTTAAGAGTATGAGGACAAGTACTTCGGCTTATTAACAGCCCAATACCCAGGACTGGTATGAGTATCAAGGAATCCCTAGTATCACTATACACATATATACATATGTACATATACACAAGCATATATATTCACATATACATTATTAAAATAATAAACAAACAGTAATATTCAACATCTTCACACCAGTGACAGTTCATCTCTACAAATATCCATCGTCTTTCTTATGCTTCCAATACATTATCTGAGTCAGCATTTCTAACAAACACCAAGAAAACCTCCCAAATTTGACCAAAGTTTGAAGACTTCTTCCAAAGTGCATATGTACTTCGCTTTTCTGGAGCTAAACTGATAACTCTTTAATCAACAGCCAAGAGCAGAACAACATAAGCTTTTCCAACATAGTGCAACTGAACACCTCGCCTGTCATAAACTTCAAACCACTTTTTGGAGCCAAGACCTGAAAGAGTTTACAGAGGGCACTGACCTGATCGAGGGCTGGAGGTTGATCCACACGCACAGGTTTGTAATTTGATCCAGGGAAAGTAGGAGACCCATGTTGGACGATCTCAAAGGCCTGGAGGTTGTATAGAGGTCAGTAAAAGGGGGCCAGGCCTTTCAGGGCTTTGAAGACAAATAGTGGCAAATAGTTTCTCAATAAAGGAGTTCAGTCAAGAACACGTGTGTACATTTTTGTCAGCAGACTCCACTCATCATGAACTTAGCACACAATGTGAGGAAATGTGTATTTGCCAGATTATTTCTTTGTTGTGCTTTGCTTTTCATACAGTTGTAAAGTATGTTCATTTATAGGGACTGACCCAACATGGTTTAATGGAACACCAGCCTGAAGTTGCCTTATTGCACTGATCCACCCAGATAACTCAAAAATGTCACTCTGAGTTTTGGAGCAGACTCCTACTGACCCATGTAGCAGGGCCAACACTCACAGGTGCTGCCAATCAAGAGCTAATCAGACACCTGAGTGGCAGCACCTGGACCTGAAGCTCAAAACATGAGTCAAGAACAACTTTTCATGGGCTCATCCCACGAATACATGTTCCTGACAAAAATAGTGTCATGTAAAAGGGGATTTATTGCTTTGAAGCATCCACTAAACACAAATTCCCTTACTTTTTGTGCTACGTTTACATCAACTCACTTCTTACCCTCCTGCTGATATAGCATGTTCACCTGAATTGGATTTTTTGCCACATTGTTAACCAGGGCTGAACGACTTGCAAAAGTAATCTAATTGCGATTATTTTTCTCTATATTGCAATTGCAAATCATAGTGCGATTATATTTAGGTTCCTCATCTTATGTGTTGTTAAACACATTTTTGGAAATAAATATTGATATTGTTGACAGCATGACAACAACCCATGATTTTTTTTCTAAGGGTGACTGTTTTTAGTACATTTTGGTAATTTTTCACTTTCTTTTTTTATTTTAATTCTAATTTTCACCTTTTTGCTACTTTCTGAATATTTTCCAAGTTTGTTTTGCTACTTGTCTTTCTAAACTGTCTTACATTTGACCATTTTTGCCACTTCAAACCACTTTTAATGCTTCTTCTTCGTGATGTCTGTTTTTTTGTTGTTGTTGTTGCTTTTTTTGTTTTTACCTCTTTTGTATCATTTTTAGCTACATTCCAAATACTTTCTTCTACATTGCCATTATCTTGCTATTGACCATTTTTGCCACTTAAAACTTGTTATTATCTCTTCTTGTTGTAGTCATTTTTAAAAACTTTTCTTTGCCTCTTTTGGACCATTTTCTGCTACTTTTTAAATATTTCTTTAGTTTGCTTTGCCACTTTTCTTGACAAATTGTCTTGCCACTTCAAACTAATTCTAATGCTTCTTTTTGAGGTTAGTTTTCACTTTTTTTTCCACTTTTGGACCTTTTTTTTCTTTTTGCTACTTCTCAAATATTTCCCTAGTTTGCTTTGCCACTTTTCTCGACAAGTTATCTTCCTTTTGACCCTTTTCTGCCACTTCAAACTTATTTGAATGCTTCCTCTAGAGGTTAGTTCTCCACTTTTTTTTCCTCTTTTGTACCATTTTTTGCTACTTTTAGAATATTTCCTAACTTTTTTTTTTTTTTTTTTTTGCCAATTTCCTCGCCAACCATGGAGACAAACAGTTATGGTAACACCATAAAGACAAATCACACAAAGGTGACAGACACAATTTTCTATCTCTTGGACCAGATTTTGGAAAAGGAATTAAATTTAGTTCTCTGACTTTAGAGCAAAACAAGTGAGACTAATACTCAAAGTTATTTAAAAAATGTAATTAAATGAGTAACAGTCAGTCAATGAGAACGTCAAAGTCCTGCAAATTTACTGTCTCACTGTCCATCACTACATTTCTATGGTGGAAACTAAGTAGTGAGTCTATTTAATAGTTATTTTAACCAAAACCATGAAAGTTTGATCTGCTTGAATTTGGTGTCCAGATCTCTCTAAACTGTCCGTTTGTTGTTAAGTCTTTGTTTAGTAGGTTTTGTGGAATGATTTAGGCTAAAATAAAAATTGATATTATATTTTAGACCTTGCAAAAGAGAAAGGGTTTGTTGTCAGTGTGCCTATCAAAGATACATTCAGCTTTCACTTCCAAACATTGTTTTACCTGATGTGGCTCGGTTTTACGGGAGGTGGAAGACTCAACTTCATTCATAGCATTAGGATTATAAAATGGTATGTTTCAGATTACACTTGTTACATGAGTTCTCCATGAGAAGTATGACTTTTTTTAAAACATGTACTTTCCTTTTGTATGGTCACAAAAACATCCATAAAATTAACTGAAGAGACCATATTTACCAGAAAGTCTTGTTTCAGTAATGATTCAGAGTTCCTGTTCCTATAAACAATGAGTCATGTTCATAGTTGTAGTTAACAGATCATTGTTGCAGTTTGAAATAATCATGCGGCCACAAATTTGTTTCCTTTCATTTTCTTAATTGCTCACAGACACAAGCTCACAAATCCACATTTCATTTCCCTCAGAACGAAACCAATAACCAACAGGGATGTGACCTATGAGACAATGTGTAAGTTTCACTGAGAAACATGGTTGTCAACATTTTCTTGGGGTAAACAAGCAATTGAAAAGATAGATGAAACATGGTGTCGTAATGTGGGAACCACTCTGGTGGTAATGGGCTTCATTGTTATTGTGGCCATCTGATAAATGATGCAACCAGACATTACACTGTTTCAGAGTTCAAGTAATTGTCTGTCGTAACTGAACACAGTTAACTCTTTGACTGAAACAGTTTAATGAAGAAACTTTTTGAATAAATCGATGTCTCTAAAAAGAAAAGAAGTTTGTTTGGAAGTGAAGCTGCCATCAAAAATCCTTTACCTGGCCAAATTATTTTATCAATGTTCAGTCAGTTACAGCGCCACACATACATACACACGGACCGCCAAACACTAAAATTTATGTACTTAAGTGTGAGTGAACAACACATTTGTCCAGTTGCTTCCTCAGCTTTGCCGAACATTTAATGCGTTTAATGTATTTAAAGAGGGGGTACCATACTGTTCATACTTAAAACACAGAGTTAAAATAACAAACCTGGATGTCCAGACTAAATGTGTTTGTTTTTTAACAACCACATACTGTTGTACTAATCCCTAACTCTGTCTATAAACTGCTCAAACTGATCTGTACTAAAAATAGCATCAGATCTTTATGAGATCAAGAAACTTGCTGACTTGCCAATCGTTCTGCATAACTCCAGAGGGCTGGCCAATCAAAAGGAAGGGGGCTCCGTGGAGTGTAGCGCCTTGAAAACACAACAGCTAGGACTAGGCATTTCAGACAAGGGTTGATATAAGAGGTTTGAGCTCTGAATCATGTAAAGCGTAAAGGGATACCGGAAATACACAGAAAAAAGCCTAAATAAGCACAATACCCCTCTTTAAGAAAGACAGGAGAGTGAGTATTCAGGGTGTGGGCTACGGACGTGGTGTAACGACCCCAAAAACAGGTAGGACATCCGATTTGTTGTGATCACCATCTGAGCTCTGAACTCTAAAACAAATGTAGTGGCTGACATGTAAAGAATCTTAGCTCTCTATCCCAGGATGCTAAAAAAAAAAAAAGCACAATACCCCTCTTTAAAAAAAAAAAAACAAAACAAAAAAAAAACGGTCAAACTTAGAGGGAAAATGAAGAAAGAGGAGCATCTGGTTAAATAAAAAGCATTTATTTTTCATTATAACACATCAACATGGGTCGATTTTTGATCATCATAAATACATTCTTTTTAAAAAAAACAACATTAAAATAAAAGTAGCACACATAGTTGGTTCGAACATATTAATGAAGAATACTTAAATTTTCTTAATATCTATTCTTTTTTTTACAGCTTTAGTTCTACTACTAGGACTGTGTAACTCAGGTTTGTTGTCATAAATTTGCATAATTTACATATAAGTCTGAGGATTTGTATAAGCATCAGAATGGTTTGTGTTCCCTCAAACCTGATGGATAAAATATCCTCATGCAGTCAGAGTCTGGCACATGTTCATATTCTCCTCCAAGCCTCAGAAATGTGTTCCTGTGATCTCCTGTGAAAAAAAACAAAAAAACAAAACAGTGGGGATCAAACTGAAAGAGAGAACCATAGGGAGAGGGAGACACATACCACAGAGGACGGGGAATGGAAGAGCCACATACCAGACTGGTTTTTGAAATATGTGAGACTGTGTTACCCCTCTGACATGAAAGTTTCAGCAAAGGAGTACCAGGAGGGGCTGAACAAGGCTGTGGACATTTTATATGATACATTTTTACAGTCATAAATGCAGAAATAATGGCTCTGTGTCAAACAATTCCAAACTCAGAGTCTTTACTTTTTGTGTCATTTCTTGCATTCTCTGCCTGCTATTAGGTACAATACATTGCCTCTTTAGGGTGGTTGGTACTCTGTTATTTTTCCTGACATTTTCTTATGTAAGACTGTAACCCTTTAATTATGACGAGACAGGTAACTTTGATGGAATGAAATACAGTGTTTCCCCTAACATTACATAAAAGGGGTGCTGTGCCCCCCTCACAGCAACACCCCCCACCCCACCACCTCACCCCCCTTGAGGGCCAGGATAATTTTATTTAAATTCATTTCCTATGTTGCACCAAATCTCAACAAAACCAGTAAACATTTCGGCTCTGCATTGTGCACGGTGGAGTTCCGCCCCGATGAACACATACTTAAGACAGAAGCCTACGATGGCTGAAACGGAGGAAATTGATTCTGGGCCTTGTGCGATCATTTACCAGTTTACAGAGGTGTTATCATCGCCCTGTGTGTTTTATTTGTTGTAATAACGCACATGCACTATCTAGATTTCTCATAAGTTGGGGAGAAAAAAAAACACTTTTTGTTTTAATTAGTATTCCCAAGTTTAAATCCATACATCAATTCAGTACAAGCTGGAGTGCCCCCCGTCACTCTGAGTGATTGAGATTAATTAACTCTATCCTGATCAGTTATTGGAGACGGTAATGATGATCGATGCTGTGAATTCACTCGTTCATCCTCCTCCCAATCCTGCAGCAGTCTCTCTGGGACAGAAATCGAAGTTTATCCATCTTTCCTCTCCTTTCATACCACACAGTTACTATATGTGCGTCTTGGTGCAGGGGTGTGTCCAGACTTTCAGACTAGGGGGGGCTCAATGATGGCTGTGACATACGTAGGGGTGGCCAAGGTGAATTTACTATCGATTTTAACGGCCATGAGTTAAATAAAATAGATTCTGTGTAATGACTAAAATCCTCTATTTCTTCATATAAAACCATACCCATGAGAAATCCAATTAGACATGTGCTGTATGCATTAATATGTACACACGCACTTGTTCTCCTTGATTTTATCTATGTTAGCCTGTGTTTTCCTGAGGTTAATCTCCCGCTGCTCTCACATCCTCTGTATTTTTGTATTCCCTTGAGTATTTGTGTTTGTCTCTCCCATGAAAAGCCGTCGCTCCCGTAAACTGTGTTTCATGGACCAGTGCCACGTCTTTGTTCTTTGTTAGATCTCTCCATGGCAGAAATACAAAGTCACGCACCCCGCTAAATGCTCCAAAAGCACAGGCAGAGACACAAAAGCACAGCAGCTGGATGATACACAAACTACAGGTGTGTAAATGAGATAAAAAATATTCACACACACGCAAGTTGCCTTCTGACAGTAGAATTATATGGTGGGTGCAGAAGCTCTGATGCACACTATGAAACAGGAATTTGTTTTCCTAAATGAGTAAAAACATAAAAAATAAGCCCAGAATCATTTGAGTTAAATATGTTAAAATAAAATCTTTAGCCATCTCTAACCCCACGCTAACAGAGTGGGTAGAATCAATCTCTGACCGAGGTCACACTAGAGGCACAGTGGAGGATAAATGAACCAATTATAAGCAACACTGAAACAATTTCCCATTATATGATTTCCATGAAGCTGCTGAGTGAACTCATTTTCCTTCGTGTTTATGAACACAGGTTATTCGTTGAGCGATTTTCTACCTTATGGATTTTCTCCAGTTTCTCTGACTGTGATTGTTCTCTTTTATCTCACAGTAAAGAAATCCTGACCTAATGCGTTTAGATTTGCTTCAACTGCCATTGTTTTTATACACTTTACAGTTTTATTACAATTCATAGCAATAACCTGAAGTTACCCTCTGTCAGTTTGTGTTCCAGTAAAATATGTGCAGCCAGGAAGCCAAGACTGAAAACACTTTGATTTGTTGCACAACAATAGCATAAGGTTGACATGTGGTTGACATAGAAGCAAGGCTGAAACTGTGGAGCAATAAACACTGCTGATAAAAACACAATGACTATTACTCTCTATTTACAAACTTTGATAAATGTGTGTTTTTCTGAATCATATATAGTGACTGTTTAATCTTTTTAAAAAGCTTCAATAGTTCAATTGTTGCATCAAGACACTGCAGTTCTTCCTCATCTTTTAGAGCTTTCCAGATAAACCTTGGTTCTCTTCCAACACTTTAATCAGTTTTTTTTTACAGATGGACTACAGATGATTGAGCTGATAAAGTTAGAATTGTATATTTCTGACAATTCAGCAAACAGTTGATAGACACACGGAGCATCTAATTACAGAACACTGAGGAGCATAAGGGCCTGTGTCCACAAACAGCATCTGTTTTCTACCGGTGCAGTTAGTAGCCATGGAGAAGCCAGAAATAAACCTGCAGCAGAAACTGGGTAGGAGTGCATTGGAAACACAATTAATTTCATAAAAAGCCCCAGAGTAGGCCTTTGGATTTCCCCCCACATCTTCATCAAGGTTCAAGATTCATGATTCGCTTGAGTCGTCGTTGTACATGTTTCAGCACAAAAGAATTCGCCTTTCAGTTACATCCCATCCAAGAAACATAAAAAAGACAGAGACATATGACATGTGGAGGACAGGAGTGGGAGATCCAGTAGTTCGTTTTTTTTAAGCGCCCTGTTTCATAAGATGGAGTGAGGGACAATACTGGGAGAGAGGAGGGAGAAAAACATAATGCTAGACAAGGACTTGTAAGAAGACAGGAATGGCTGAACCAAAGATGGTCAAGACTGACCAAATTACAATCACAACAGATTTATTAACAAAAAAAGCAGCTTGATTGGCCGGGCTGATGTGAGAGGTGGGTGGGCCTATGCCAGATAAGACATGAAGCTGGTTGGTAGTCAGTAGAGATCCACACAAGAAGGGAACTAACAACATTTGACTGTTCAAAGATACAATTTCTTGTCTCAGAGTTGCCTGAAATGCCACTTTTCCCACATAAATGCAAATATGCAGCACACAGAGCAGGGATTTCAGTACTTTTATAGGTACTAAACAGAACCATGTTTTGGTACATAAATGTAGGTGATTTTCCATTCTGGACACAGGCATGGAGTATGTAGAGCTGTACTTTAATTTGTGCATTATTAAGAAAACATTCTGCGTAGCTGTAGTTAGCTTATTAATGACATCCCCCACCCCTGACCTTTTTCCCCCTCCCACACTTGTAAGTCTTTGAGTTTTATTGTTATAATGTTTTTTTCATGTTGCTAATGTGCTGAGGTGTTTTTTTTCTTAATCCCCAAACTGTGCCCCACCCCTTGGGGCCTAGTCTGGTATTTGCTTTTTTCCCCTCTCCTCCTTCCTCTTGTACTCTTTTTCTTCTAATGAAACTCACAATGGCGACCCAGCAGTTCTCCTGTTCCCTGTCCTCCCCATGTTATGTCTCTGTCTTTTTTATGTTTGGATGGAATGAAACTGAAAGGCAGATTCTGTTGCTCTGAAACATGTGCAATGGCGAATAAAATGAATCTTGAATCTTGAATTTCATGTAGGAGAAATTTGTGAAACAACTGTGCTGTTACAGTGCAAACAGTTGTGTGTCCTTTCGCTATATTTGTTAAAGTTTACATATTAAGAGATTAATGTGTATAAAATTGAAATATTTTGAGGTGTTATCACTGAAAATATTAACATTGATCATCACATAAACATACACACAAAAGCATGGGAAAATTATAACGTTGAAACCTAATACCAATTCCCAGGTACTGGGCATCAGTATCATACCGGTTCAAATGTGAAAGGTGCCCATGCAGAGATAAAACATTATAAAATTGGTTGAAATATCTTTTTTGTTGTGGTGCAGTGGAACTCATGTGAAACACACCCAGTTTGGCATGCCCCAACAGTGTACAAAATGTAAAAAAGATCCTTCTAGATGCTTTTCTAGGGAATAAAACCTCATAAAAGGGTCCTTGAGAGCTCTACAGTGGATAAAATTGAGAAATTAAGTGCTTATCATTATTTTGGCTGAATGATGCTGGAATTAAGAATCAAAACTTTCCTAATTATAATGTTACAACTTCCAGATAACCCCCCATTTTTTAACATAATAAAAAACTGAGCGTATGAATAAATGTTGCATTTTGCCTTGCAAAACTGAACTTACCTCGTTCATTTCACTCTCTTTGCTCTGTGTTATTGCAGACCGACAGTACAGAACGGCATCATGGATGGAAGAGAAGAGACAAGATTTTGTCACTTTGTCATTAAAGAAACCTCCAGTCTGCAGGTTGTCCACCACACCAGCTGCAGAGAGAGATGTAGAGGACGTCATGAGTCTACAGGAAGTGTCACATGTTAAAATGATCCAGATAAGAAACAGAAAGAAGCAAAAGGAAACAGCATAGAAACAGAGTGACTGTAGAAGCTGAGGAAGGGGGTGTGAGCTTTAGTCCTGGCATTGATTGAACCTTGTTATTATTCCTGGCTTTATGAATATTAATTGCAGGCTATGTTTATACCTTATCACTCATATGAGGATATTTTTTCTCAAAATAGGTTATCAATGGCTAATCCTATGAAATGAACTATGGCTCTTTGCATTGGGTTTGTTTTCCTGGAGAGCCACATTTTTTTCAATCTGGAACAAATGTAAAGGCAATTATTTTAAAACAAACACAGAAAATAGAGGCTTTAGTTTCACAAAAACAAAAATGGTCCAGCGGTTGATTTTTCAGCTTTCCTCGAGTCTCATTATAATCTCCTTAACAGACGATATTTCACATCACACCAGACCATCTATGGAGTCCTTCACTTTACAATAACAGGAGAAACAGCTAAAATAACATCCAGTGTTGTTAAGAGAATTCATATAGTGTGTGACTGTGACTGAAACTGTGTCTAAAACGTGAATGTTAAAAATACATCTTTGTGTGTGCTGCAGAATGTGGGACAAAAACATCCCAGGAGGGTTGTTGGAATATTTGTGACAGATTGTCAGAGCATCACTCAGATCTGTGAGGAAGCAGAACTGTTTGATCGAGAAAAAAGAAGCTGCTATGAAACTCAATCCAGGCAGCTGAAAGAGGAGAAAGTTTAAACAAACAGGTTTAAAGAGGAGCATATGTGTAACGCTCTCAAAGGGGATTAAATCTGTCTGATAAATGTTACTAAACAACACGAGTCGTGGTAAAATCCACACTTACTTTGGCAGCCGGCGAGAACCACCTCAATACCAATCTGCCCGTAATCTTTGTGGATCTGAAACAGAAACCAAAATCATCACATTCATCTGACAATTCAGTTTACACCAATGGAAGCTAACACTAGAAATGAAAGTTAGTCCTTCAGCACCAAAGAACAGTAAGATCAGAATTCATAAGCTACTATTTGTTTATTTATCATCTTGCCAGCCTGCAACAGTTGCACTTTTTCAAAAAAAAAAAAATTAAACAACTGACTATCTACCAGTTTGATTGAAAAAAATCAATCGAAATAAATGTTTAGTCCACTTTAAACATGCATAAAAGCAGGAGTGGACTGTAATGGAGTACATTTACTTGAGTATCTGTACTTAACCTGAGCATTTGCTTCTTTGAAAACTTATGATTTTCACTCCACTGCATTTTAAAGCCAAGTATTGTACTTTTGACTCCATTACATTCCTAGAAAGCTTGTTATTACTTTCCCCTTTGAGGCTCAGCATCAGCATAGCTCTTTAATTTGCTGTTGATGTTTATCTTTTCTTTTCTAAAATCCAATTGGTCACACACTGACCCAATCACAGTCACCGCTCACACCTGTGATGCTTTTGGAAACATGTCTACAAGAGTAAATGTGCATCATCTATAAGAGGTTTACATCACTGTCCACAGTCATGGGTATAAATTTTATTAAGGCGTGTTTCATGTTGTCATGTCGTAATCTTGTAGTTTGTTTGTGGTCATGAACTGAACCATAAACTTGCAACTCCCAGAAACAAGGCCTTTCTTCTTTTATTAGGTGATGAAGTTTAAATAAGAAAATTAAATGACAGTAGCTGCCTTTATTGTTTTTTATTGCATTTTCATGCTGAGGTTTTCCAGGTGTTTCTACAGACCAATTGTTGCAGAGTGGTTCTACATGTACGTCAGTATATCAGGTGGCTTCAGAGGGTTAAATTTTCTGTAAAAGCTCTGAAAAACAATACAGAAATATACTGACATACAAAAATGTACTTTTGAATACTTAAGTATATTTTTAAAGTGAGTACTTTGGTACTTTGACTTGAGTAAAGTTTTGACCAACCAACTTTGACTTGTAGTTGAGTAAGATTTGATCACAAGTATCAATACTTTGACTCAAGTATTGGAGCTCAGTACTTTGTCCACCACTGCATAATAGTGCTTTTATCATAAGCTTTTGGTTTAGTTATAATACACAGCCTGGCCAAAAAAAAGTTGTCAGCAATAAAAAGTTACTGTTGTTTTCATAAGCTTCTGCAATGTAACAAGATTTATTTCCATCCAGTGTGTCTTCAATTTTTCACCAAGATCTTGCATTGATGATGGGAGAGTCTGACCACTGCACAAAGTCTTCTCCAGAACATCCCAAAGATTCTCAATGGGAAGGAAAATCCATGTGTGACAAACATGCCTCATGCTCCCTGGACCACTCTTTCACTATTTGAGCCACATGAATGAATTGGAATATGCCCGTGCCATTAGGGAAAAAAATTCCATTGATGGAATAACGTGGTCATTGGGTATATTCAGGTAGTCAGCTGACCTCACTCTTTGGGCATATCACATATCAAAATAGTACATAAAAATGCTGCTTTGAAGAGAAATGTTATTCAAATAAAATTCTGACAAAACATATCTTGTATCTTTCAGATGTTATTGACTGTAGCTGACTGATTGTTGTTTCCTTACACTGCGTATTGTTTTGACTCCCACAGTGTCCAGGAAGTTCACAGGGCTGAGGTCCAGGACAATGGCTCTTGGAAGAGAAGGATCAGGCTCCGTTTCCATCTGAATAACAGAGATGTTCCTCTGCTCCTCCTTCTCTGGCTCCACTTCCTGCACAGGAGGAGACATGACACATACAATGTTGGGAAAAGGGTGGAATTTCACTGGGAGGAAATTAAGAACAGGGAAGCAAATGATCTCTGTTTGACTGAAACAAAAAACCCCCAAAAGCACTGCACTCTTACAGCAGTTTCAGACTTTGAAAAGGTTGGCCTCATAACTCATTTTTTTCCCACAACTTTAACCAGTTAATTCCTGCCTGCTCCTGACTAAAACTAAGTCAAGAACTTGGGGTGAGCATATGCATGAACACAGAGTGTCGGAGGAAAATGCTTCATTCCTAAGAAGGTGGAGTGATGAAATCTTTGATGTGGTATTATTCGTACTACCTTTAAGATACTATATGAATACTTAGAATAAATAAATGTATAATAAATAAATGTCCTGAATTATCTGTGGTAAATTTTCAGGGAGCATATTTTGAGAAGTTTTCATATTTGGGATGAGTCATGATCATGATTAAACGGTTTCAGTGTGTCACTGTAAGTGTGATGGCTCTAACTGCCACCACCATGTGTTGGTATTTCTTTTGTTTGGGCTTTAAAACAGTTTGATTTGGTTGAGGGAACTCACACAATCACACACTTTTTGTTTAGATAATATCACTTTTATTTAATAATTGTTTTCTAATTTGGGTGCACACAGTTTAGTTAACAATTTGTCACATGGTTAAACTTTCCACATTTATTCTAATTTACAGTAATGGTTTAGTTTTAAAGTAACTCACCTTTTGTTTCTCTTTTGTTTGAGACCCCTCCCAGAGATCAGCGTCCAGCTCAAGATGGCCTTTTAAGCCCGCTCACGTGAAGTGGGACAAACCATCAAGGGGGGAAAGAGTTTATCACCAAACCTTTTCTGTTTTTTTCTTTTTCAGTTAATTGTAGATAATTTAAATTTCCTGTAAATAGCTATGTTGAGTTTATGTTGATTTTCTGAGTTTGCTGGCTGTTTAATTTGTAGTTATCTTAGTTTCTCCCCCTGTTTGTTATGTTGGTCTAGTCCTTTCTGTATTTAAGCCCCCTTTTTTTTGTCTCAATGAGGTTTGGTCTGTTTGAATCTGTTTGTTAAGTTAGGCCTTTAGTTCTTTTTTTGATGAGTTGACTTTCTGACATAATCAAGTTGGGATTTTTGTAGGTGGGTTATTTTCATAGAATAAAAAGAGACAGCTCTTTTTCCATACACATTTGTCTCTGTCTGTCTGCTTGGTTCCTTACAGTAAGATTAAAGTGTGTTACAGAAGAAAAAAAATCACATTTGTGTTGTGTACAACAAACACTTCATCTTCACTCAAACTCACCAAGGCCACTCCGTTCTTCTTTGCCTCTTTCTTTGCTTTTTTGGCAGTGTTCTTTTCATGCCTCAACCTTTTGGCCTCCAGTTTTTTCTTGATTGAGAGGATCTTGGTGATGTCGATGCCAGACTGAAAGAAACAGCAAACGATCATCAGGTGAGGTTCATCATTTTCCACACAGCAAAAATCACAGTGTACATTCTTCTCTCTAGGTGTACATTTAACACTCATTTTGGTGCATAAATAAGTCCAAGAGTCTAGTGTTCACTGATTACAGTCAAAAGAGTAAAATATATACTTAAATTAAGAATTACATGCGAATACTTTGAGAGTACAAATGTACTCATGTACTTGTGCTTTTAGTCACTCTTTCAGTGCTTTCTAACACCTACAGCATAAACCTACAACCCCAGGGGAATAAAATAATTTACTTTCAGTCAGTGCTAAACTGCAATTTTTAACACTTTGTACGAGTCAGACTCCTAGTATTTCAGGAGTAAGTGTAAACTGCCCTTCACAATCTACACCATGAAGCGCAGACAGTCAAACTACACTATGAAACATAAATAGTCCATCTGTTCCACTGAATTTAACCAGCCAGTGTCTAGCACAAAGTTAAAACAACTTGTGCCACCTGGGTGATTGACTCATGTACAGCAGGGTCTCATGTCCACTGTGTGCCCTCCTCACTCATGGTTCCAGGGTTCAGTAAGGAATTAAGTTCTATATAAGTTATACCTACTCATTTTTTCAAAGATTTCTACACCTTGTCTACACATTAAGCGGTGTGTTCCTTTTGGAAGTTTCATGGTTTTAAAAATCACTGGTAAAACAAAACTAGAGATTTTTCTGTGGAGGAGTGGTGATATGAGGCTTGATTCAACCAATGAGAAGGCGCAGCAACCTGATGACCAATCAAAACCTAAACTCACATGTGACCAGTAAAGTTTCAATCAGCAGTTGGACTCTAAGGGAGTCCTTCAAACGAAAATGAACTCTTTAAAAACTCTACATCAGCTTTGTACTTACAGACAACACCAGAGAGAGTTTCTGATGCAGCCTGAGAAGTGAACTTAGAGCCCATTTGACACCAAAGTGTACAAAATTTTACTCTGGTCATCCAAACTCTGGGTTTTAAACACTTTGGCATTTGCAGTAATAATTAAATCTTCCTTCCTCCTGTTACCACTTGCTTTATTTCTCTATCTGGATTTCTTTTCTTTTTTTTTTGTAAACTGATGTACGTATAGAAAATAATATTCACAGAAAAAGGGAAGTCAAAAAGTCATAAATTTAAATATGCACTAAAGACTCCTCTATGCTAAAGCAGAGGATGATTGACAGATCTTTTCTTTAAGTAGCTTTTTAATGCTGTTCATGTACAGATCTGTTTCAGCTTATTGTGTTCTAACATACTATCCTGTCAGGTTAAACCTTTTACCAGCCACAGGAACGTAGACATCTGTGTCCAGTTCAGCCAGTTCATCCAGTACTGAGTAATCTATTACCTTTAAACCTGAATAACTTTTAAAACCAAAAAATGCAGGTGTGGCAGGTAAGAGCCTGAAGGAACAATGTCTTATGAAAACAACCACAATGCCCTGAGGGTGAGTCCTGTCAAGAAAAGGCTGATTTACTTTTATTCTGGAGGCTTACACTTGACATTTCTTAAAGAAAATTAAACAGTTTGTATTCCCATGTTTCACAAATAGAGCCCACAAGTTTGGAAAAGTCTCTCAAATCAATATACAAAAACAGAATAAACCTTTTTGTTTGTTTCACAAAAACTGCTGAAAGCATGTGAGTCACACTTTTCACCTGAACAATAACCCAAAACAAATCACTGGATACAATAAAAAATGACAGGTCGACACCGATTCTGTCATCAGCTCTGCTTCATATGATTTTAGATTCGAGGTGAAAATGTGAGAGGGAAAGATTGACTCATGGTGAAAGATTCTCTCAGTGTGAGTCAATGGACTCCAGTAATGAAGCAGGTTTTTTGAGAGGATTTAGGGAAAGGTTCAGAACAAACCTGTTACCTTTTCCCTGAATCCTCTCCTCTTCATCACATGGTGTTCAGGTACACTTTCATCACATGCACAGACTGTCAATCAGAGTTTTTCCAGTGAGGTGATAGATGGTCAAAGTGACTTTCTGTTCAGTGTAAGCACAAGTGTGATGTTGACCTCTAACACTGTCATGAAAAGTCAGATCAGATTTAGCTCTATATCTGTTTGGTCTAAATCTAAGACTGTAAAGATGTTCAAATGTACCATGAAAGAGATGTGAAAGAAGGATTATCCGTCCCTTCAAACTATGCTAGAAAATATTACTGACAATTTTTGAAGAACTCTTCTCATATTCTTTCTTCAGAATATGAATTATTTCCCTCTGGAAGACGCTTCAGAGACAGCAGATATGAAAGTAACTGCTTCAAGCTCTTCTTCTTTCCTACTTCTATCACACTACTCAACAAACAACCTGCAGTAACAAAAACTCCAGTATGAGAGTTATATGACATTGCCTTTTTACTGCCACATTGGTATTTTATTGTATTTAATGCTATGCTGTTGTGTCATAGGAATGACAAACTGAAATCTAAGCAAGTCATTATGCTTAGTTTCAGTAAAATGTGTCTTATTATTCTTGATATGAGCTACATTCTACTGATAGGCCCAGGAAAATGTCTTATTTCAAATTATGTAAAGACAAAATTGGGTCTGAATTGCTTACAACAAGTAAAAAAAAAATCTGCCGATGGGATAAGAATAAAGTTTCCTGTATTTAGACATCTTTCTAATTTCAAGAAACTTCACGAGAAAATTTTTCTTATCCCATTTGCAGATTTTTTAGACTTGTTACAAGCAATTCAGACCACATTCTTGTCTTTAAATAACTTGAAATAAGACATTTTTATGACCTGGTCTGATGAATGTGGCTCAAATTAAGAACAATAAGACAATATTTACTACCAATAAGACATAATGACTTGCTTAGATTTTAGTTTATGCAGTGTGCTCTCTTTTTTATTTTGACAGTGGGTATGTTTTCAAATGATTGGTATGATGAATGTATTGAATGTATTGATTGTGAGCAGCACTGGGCTTTGTCCATGACAAATAAAATAAGGTTTCTCCTTGTCCTGAGATAACTGAAGTAAAGCTGCGTTCAACATTTCCAAAGTGGCACCAGACAGCGATAACCTCAAAGATCAAAACTCCACTTCAGAAACAAATGGGGGACATCACAGAGCTAGTGTCCATATGTTGTACAGTTTGTATTTAGGACACTGTGTTTTCATCATCAGTGATAGACAAGATTTCTTTTCTCCGGATAGCACCACACTGACAACTGTTATTTCAAAACCCTGTAGCACTTCTTTTACAAGTGGCTGTTAGGAGAGAGAAAAACAACTTTCACCAAACAGTCAAGAGATGCGCTCACTAACACAAACTAATGAGTCATCATGACCCTGAAGTCAAAAACAGTGGCTGCGTCTGTTAAAGACTGGTTACGTCACAGCGCTGCGTCGAGGGCTAACTCATTTCAGAGTCTTCTTCAAACGCGGCTGACGAATCCAGCCTCCCTTTTGGGTCCCGCGTTTGGTGGATTCTGTGAATCCTTCACAGCGCCATGTATCCCAGGGTTCATTGTGCATCAGCATGAAAGTTGATGGACTCCTAGAGGAGTTCTGTTGTAAATGTACAAGTTTTGTGTCCGAGCTAATGAAAATCTTCCTGCGCCAAATTCAGTGAAGAAAGTTAGAGGTTTTACCTGAAGTTTAACAACAATTTTTCAAGTATCACCCCTTATCTCAGGTTTACATTACAAACGTCACTTAAAGCACAACAATTTTTACCTTTAAATTGTGTTTATCAATGCCTCTTTCCTCTCAAACTTTTTTTTTAACTTACTCTTGTCTCTCATTTATTATAGACTTTAAATCCAGAAAAAAAGGTAATATAAAAATGATTGAAAACGAGATTAAGAGTTTTATTGATTTCTATATTTAATTTGAAGGAAACTTTTTACAATAGATAGAGGGAATTTATTGCCAACTTGATTCTAAATGCAGGTTCAATATATTTTTACATTTTATTTTTTATATTTTTTTTGTCTCCCCAGTCAGCCACTTGCAGATTAATATTTTTTTATGTATGAATAATATTGTTAGTGTCGAAAGAATCATTCAGACCCTCCATATAAGTAAAAGTAATAATAACAGATGAAAAAAAGTTATGAAACCTTGCAAAAAACTGTCATACAGAATTACCTTTTAACTTTATATCAGCACAGAGCAAATACATGCAACATTGATGCCTGTTCCTTCTCCCTTTCTAAATCAGTTTAAACAAGTACATCACACACCAACACCGGTTTGAGAAACAACTCCAGCTCTACCCAAGCATGAAAAAGAAATAATTTTATCAAACTTTTTGGCTCCATTTCCACCCCTGCACTATATTCAACTGCTGCTAAGCAACGAGGGCAGGGCTGTGTGACACAAACGGGGAATGCTCCGCAGACCCTACCATCTCAATTCAGTTCGGCTTTTGTGGTCCACACAGGCCACAAAAACTGGGTCCTCCTCCGAAGGCTGCAGCCCCTGAATTGAGAAACAGCCAATATCTAAAAGCTTCTCACACCTGTTCCAAATCAGGGACAATCAGACACACACACAGCAGCTGTATCTGCTCTGTGATGACTCTTTCACTAAACTAAGGACTAACAACTGAGAAATGAAGGAGAAAAACTGTAGAAATAACCCGTCAGACAAAACTTGTGTATCAAACAGTGTGACATAAACTGATGCTTAAAACTAAAACCAAGTGAACTTTATGTGCCATTCCACTTGGATGCTTCTAAAAACATTCCAGCTAGATGGTATGAGAAGGAAATAAAGCTGTTGTCTTTAAACCTTTGTGCTGACAAGCGTCATTGCTGTTAAAATATACATGACAAACAAATCCATCAACAGCTCCATCAGGCCAGCTTTGATTTAGAGCTGTGATAATCTACTTCAGCTGACTTTAGTCTCTTTTTGAAGCAGTGAAAATGGAACAATAGATCGTTTCAAAACCCTGATAGAAGTTAAGCAATCAATCTGTTCAGATTTCAGGCAAACTTTGTAGAAAACATTTCACAATGAGTAAGCAGTGATGTCCCAATGAAGAATACAGAAGCCTCAGCTACACTGAAAAAAGGGCAATTGGCAGGTCTTTGGATTTACTTCGATTAAATGATCCCACGAAACACAATAAAATCAAATTCCTTAACACATTCCTTTAACTCTTTGAATGAACTTGAAAAAAATCATGGAAAATCATCTACGCAATCAAATGACTTTCTATGCCATTAGTTCAGCTTGATGCACTTGTGTAGGTTCAACTTCATTTATTTGGGTTGACTGAAAAAATGAGTAGGTGTAATTGAACTTAATTCCCTACCAAACATTGGAGCTGTGAGTGAGGAGGGCACACAGTGGACATGAAACCCTGCGGTACATGGGGGAACCACGCAGGTGTTACAAGCTGCCTTTGCTCCATGGAGTTGACTGTCTGTGCTCTGTGGTGTTGACCAGCTGTCTACGCCCCAAGGCATTTTTCCATAATGTACATACGCACAAGTCTACATTAAGTGCATGATGGGCAGCTTTGGTGGGCAAAATGAAAATGCCTGTTCAAATTAGAGGCTAATGCAAAACATTCACAGGAATTTTCATCAAGAGTTCAACAGAAGAAAATACCAGTATTTATTGATATCCTTGAGCCGGACTATGCTGCAGACAGCCGGACTACGCCATGGAGCGTAGACAGCCAGTCTATACCAAAACAAAGACAGCTTGTGTCACCTATGATATATATCCATGTATAGGAGGCTCTCATGCCCACTGTGTGCCCTCCTTGCTCACGATAAAATGACAGTAAAGTTGGACCCAAACCTAGTAAATAAGTTCAATCAACCCAAACAAATGAAGTTGAACCTACACAAGTGCATCAAGTTGAACTACCAAAATGGCTTAATGCTAAAAGAAAGTCATTTAATCACATAGAAATACTTTTGATGATTTTATTAAGTTTATTCAAGAGTTATTTTTTTTCAGTGTACAGTGTTTGGATCTGGGTGTGAAGAGTTCAGTCATCAGAACGTCCCCACAGAAGTACAGAGTAGAGGGAAATACCCACATTTGAGTAGCGTGCTTGCCAAAGCTGTGTGTGGTCAAATCACCCAGACGTGAAAACGGCTAGAATTCAACCAGAAACTCATTCTGAATACAAACGAAGCCTCCCCCAGTCAACAGCAGCTCCATGCTCATCTTTCCATCACAGATCCGAAAAGAGCAGACCCCCTGGAGCTGACACGCTGACATTTCAATGGATGAGACATTTGATTATCCCTCATCCTCATTCTCAGCTTCTTACCATCCTTCCGTCTTTTATTATCTGTTCTACCTTCGACCAATCTGTCTTCCCAGTTGCCCCAAAAGTACGTGACAAAAGAGGGGGAGGAAGAGGGGGGGTTGGAGGGGAAGGAGTGGGGGAGTTGGAACAAAAGTTGAACAGAAAGAAAGGAGAGGAGAAAATGGGTGGTTGACATTTTGAACAATGTCTGTCACGATCTTGATGTGTGAAACGGTGAAATGTCGGGTCAGTTATTAGTGTGTCAGAAATAACGTCTGGAAGAGAAGAGTTAATTGCACGGAAATTGTGGAAAAGGGCATTGTTGCCAGACTTAGTCATTCCTTCTGTTTTATTCATGTGTGTGTGTGTGTGTGTGTGTGTGTGTGTGTGTGTGTGCGTGTGTGTGTAGCTGTTGTATCTGTTCATAAAAACCTGTTGAATTTGTCTTTGTATGTTTGATACTATACTCGTAGGACATTCATATTGACATATTACTTAGTAAATCACATGCTCCTGTGTGTTTGTGCTCTGATGTGTACACTATTACTACAGAGTCGTATCACTCTTACAACTTGAACCTGCTGATGGTATTTGAAGGATATTTTGTCAGTTCTAATATCTGGGAGACCTGTGCCTTAGAAAGAGTTTGTAGACAGAGATGGGTCTTCATCATATTTTATTTCTACAGATTTAGATACCTCTAGACATAAATAAATAGATACAACCTATAAGCAAAAATCACACATCAGGTGATGTAGGTAGTTGTACTGTTTTGTTGTATCTTATTGGCTGAAGTAGTTTGTGCAACAATGCTTTGGGTTGTTTGGAACCTTGAACTTGCCGTAGTTATGCTGAAGTTAGCCTTAACCCTGCAATTTCTGTTCATAAAACATTTAGAGTTAATTTTTTTGAGGTTTTAGAGTTGAATTGGGGCTGTGGAGTTAATCCCAAATTAGAACAAATTGCAATATGTCTTGTTGCAATATTCTAAACGCAGACAGTGCAATATTTCTATCACGTGAAATGTGTCCAAATATTAGATACACTTTTTGCAGCAGATGTTTTCTGCTCTACACCAGAGTTACTCAACCCTGCTCAACCAAATGGACAAACTGTGAAGAACTATCTTTACAAAAGAAACAATCTAAGTGGTAAAAAGAGGCAAAACAGCAAAGAATAGCAATAAAACTTAGTTTGAAGTCGTAAAAATTGCCAACAAGCAACAAAATTGGCATGTAGAACATCAGGATAAAACCTGGAAATACTTGAAAAGTAGCAAAAATTGGGTCCCAAAGTGACAAAAAAGAATTAAAGTGACTAAAATAGCCAAAAAGCAAAAAAAAAAAAAAATAGCAACAAAATTGGGAGTGAACCTGAAAAATAGTAAGAAGGTTTTACAAAATGGTCTAAAAGTGGCAAAAAGGAGTGAAAAGTGACTTAAATGGCAAGAAAGCAACAAAAATGAGCAAGAACAATTTTGGAGGGAACTTTAAAAAATTTCAGAAAGTAGCAGAAATGGTGAAAAAAGTGATGGAAAAACAGTGAAAAGTGGTGAAAATGGCAAAAGTCAACAACAGTAGTAAGAAAGTTGGGATTGGATTTAGAAAAAGTGAGTTTGTTGCAAAAAAAAAAAAAAAAAAAAAAAAAAAAAAAAAAGGAAAAAAAAAAAAAAAAAAAAAAAAAAAAAAAAAAAAAAAAAAAAAAAAAAAAAGGTCTAAAATTGGCAAAAAAGAAGTGAAAAGTGTTGAATCGTGCAAAAACAACAAAAATTGTCAAGAATATTGGGAGTGAACCTGTTAAATAGTGAAAAGGTAACAAAAGCTAGCAAAAAACTAGCAACTAGAATGGACAGAAATCAGTCACAGTTGTAGTGGAAGTGGGTTGTTGTTGTTGTGCTGTAATTAATGTAACTGTTCATGTCTTACAATGTGTTTGTGTCAAAATCACACCTCTACCAGAGCACTGAACAAGAGAAGAAGAAATCTGTATCAGTTTAAAGAGTATGGCCTCAAGAGTGTGTTCATCATGTGGTTTTCACAATGATCTCTGTACCACAAATCAGATAAATGCCTGTGTTTTTGCACTGTAGACACAAAAAGGTCCCATTCATCTGTCATGTTGTCCAGGGGTCTCAGTCCATAATTACAAATTGTCTGAAGTGTTAGATGCGGACATGAACTGCATGAAAGAGATCAAATGAGGAGGTGAGGCTGCTACAATGACGTCATTCATCCACACAGAGCCACTCGGGCTGTGTCAAGCATTAACCAAGCTGAACATGTTGAATGTATTAAATATGAATCTCTTGTGAGTGAGTAATGTACATTTTTTTGTGTGTTCAGTTTTACAGCTTCTTAAGTAAAATTTCAAATGTAAAATCCTGAATCAGAGTTTTCTCAGGAAAATCTCATTTATCTGCTAAGCTAAGCTAGTTGGGGTCAGAATAGTGGCCGTAAGGTTTGTCTGCTCCAGTGGGAATCATTGACAATAAAGGACTAATGATGCTGTTGAATTGAACCTTTTCTTATCGATTCTTAAGAGGAACTGGTTCTTCATTCCCATCCCTATTTGGATGAAGTGTAGAATATTCTGCGCCAGAAAGTGTTTCAAATGGACTCTGATTGGGAGAAACCAGTCATACTATTACAACTCACTGGTATCCCCATTTGTGCACAGTGATTTTTTGGTTCTTGTCCAGAGACATAGTGAAGCTGTAGGTTTACTCCAATCCTCTTTCCCTTCCCTTTCCTCATGTATTTGTGTGTTCTTATTTTTGTTTACGTGTGTCTGTGTTCAACTGGAGCTCGGTGTGAGTCCAAACTCCTTTCTGCCAATCAAGCCTGCACACCTGCTGCTCATCTGCAATCAATCCACCTACACTCTCTGCAGGACAGGCTCAGTCTCCCACTTGTCATCCCTTTAACCCAGCATGGGTCTTTTTTTGAAAGCACTTTGTGAAATCTGACTGCTCATGCTCAACTGTGCCTCTTGTTTCCAGATTTCTCTGCATCAGGGTCTCTGTAACCCAGCACCTAAGTCCAGGACCTCAACTTCCATGAGGCTGTACACACACTGTATGAGTTCATAGGTTATGTTCCCTGGATAGGAATGAAGGAAGTGTCCATGACAAATCAATCCCAAGGAAAAAAAGAGGGAACAAAGTATGAGAAAATTTAAAGGATCTATAAACAAACCAATACAACTGAGTAACTTAAGCTTTTATGAAAAAAAACTGAGTAAAGAGGTGTTCAGTCACCTTGAAAAAATACCTAACACTTCTCTAAACCTAAAACAGCCAAGAGCATAAATCTAATGAGGATGCCAAATGCAAACAGAATCAGAAACTAGCTAATCCAAATAAGAGCAAGTTACGTGTGTGAGTGGTGAAAACATGCAGAGCTGAAAAATCTCATTTACATCAAATCGTTCACATCAGGATGATCAATGAGCACTGAGATGCTCCAGTGGTGCATAACTTATCTGACTGCTTTTTCATTCAAGTCAAAACATCATCATGTGACTCTTATGAGGAATGCTACAGGAAGTTTGGTCAAATATTGTGGTATGTAACAGTATGACAAGTGATTTTAACATTTAAAAGCTAGACTGGATATGAGATGCAGATATCTGTAATTTCATTTCACCTAGTCAAAAAGAACATTTCAGATATCTGTAATTCCATTCTGCCTATTTACAATTGTCATTTCAGATATCTACAACATCCAAAATGTGAATTACGGTGATCTGCAAATGAACTGTAGATCTCTGTAATCCAATTTCAATTCAATTCATTCGATTGGCATTTAAAGACCACGCACAACAAATATATCATAGATCCAAATATCACATAATGGTTGAAGCTAATCGAAAGGGTGTAGGCTGAAGCTTTTGCTTATTTTGCCGACCCGTTTTGCAAAAAATTAAATTAAATTAAACAAATAAATAAATGTAGAAATAAACTTAATCAACTTAATTACATGGTCTGAGCAACACCATAAGTTTTCTTAATGGAGAAAAGATATACATTTTCAAAACATATTATCGTAGTAAAAATAATCCAATGAAATCCTCAGCAATATTACAAACAAACACAACCCAAGTTCCAATATTTTGTTGTTGCTTTCTTCACATTTATTTACATATTTTCTTATCACTTTGGTTTTAAACATGTTTTTAAATGAAGAAAGTGAATTACACATTTTTAATTCACTGTCACAACTGTTCCATAAGTTTACACCTTTAACAGAAACACACCTCTGCTTGATATTATCCATATTTTGGATATTAGCAAAAACGGAAATGGGGATACCGTGAATTGAGGTGAAGTAAAGATATCTGTAATTCTAATTCTGACTAGTCAAAATGTATTTAGAGATATCTTGAATTGGATTTACAGATATCTACAATTCATTTGCAGATGTCCATAATTCACATTTTGGATTATCTGAAATAACATGGTAGATATCTTGAATGAGAAAACCCAAACACATGAATGGTAAAAAGTGCAACATTTCAGCCTGTCAAAATGATATTGTAGATATCTAGAATGTTCTTTTTGACTACAGGCAAAACTGAATAACAGATATCAGCATTGCATATCCAGTCTAGCTTTTAAATGTTAAAATCATTTGCCATGATAGCAGAGAATAACGCACTGAGAAGACTGAAGAGGAACAGCTATCACTCTTTTGATCAAAGCCACAGGAAGTGACAACAACTGTGAGCATAACCTACTTTTCTCATGGTTGGGTTTTTTTCAGACATACAACCTGAGTCACTTCTGAATTGACTGCAACATAAACAGAACTAAAATAGTTACAACAACTTGATAAAGTGTAGAAATGTCCAGAAACGTAAGAACATTGGTGTTAAAGAACAAAACCATAATTCTGTCCAGGTCTGCTCATTGCAAGGATACTCCAAAATGTTTAAGTAAAACAGAAATTACATAAGTTAAGTTAGAATAACTGTCAAACTATCTTCAAGATTCAAGATGCTTTATCCGCCATTGCACATGATTCAGAGCAACGGAATTACATTTCAGTCACATCCCATCCAAGAAACACAAAAAAGACAGAGACATATAACAGGGGGAGGACAGGAGTGATGGGTCACCAGCATGCCCAGTGCCCAGTTTCATTAGATAAGACCAGATATGTTGCACTGTCGGACTAAATGAACCTTTTAGGACTGATTAACCTTTGTTTGCAAACTATCGGTTGTGCCAGAAAGTTAGAACTACCCCAATAAACACAAATGGCTTCACTTTGGAATGTAGTCAAACTCGATTAGATGACACAGACTGGAGTGTTGTTTGGAGGATGATATTATTCACATCACATGTGAAAACAGGTGTCTCAAGAAAACAACCTGCTTTTTTTTTTTTTTTTTTTACAAAGCAGCAAATACATTAAGAATCAATCTACCACCACCAACAACCCATATGTAGCCAAAGACTCTACTGTTGCCTTCTCTCTCCTGCTTTAACACTCTACTCTTGATTGTTAATGAAGCACAGGTGAGCTTTATCACCTGCTGCTGCACTGAAGCTGGAGCTGAGAGCGGCATTTGGGGGAAGCATGAGACAGAAAAAACAAATACTTAGAAAGTGCTGGAATCTGAACTAACACAGTATGGATGAAATATTTATAATGCAAAACTGAGGCTTGTGGTTAATGAACATACAATCTGCAGTCAGTGTGTACTGTATGTTTGTGCCAATGTACTGGGTTGCATTTCATTGCATGGATGGTCTTAACTTAATGGCTGGTTCATGA
>RPOG01002679.1:0-33605 GCA_008086565.1 Thalassoma bifasciatum
TGTCAGGGTGGTGCAACCGTAACATTAGACTTTTATTTTAAAGTGAAGAGAATAAAACAGGAAACAGGAAACTGCATCAGCCAGAGGAGCCCAAATGACATTTGTGACCAAGTGGAATAGTTTGTAGATTTCTCTGAAATACTGATAAAAAAGGTTTTTTCACTTCATTGGTGACTGGAACAATTTCCATGTCAGGTGGTACAACCAATGTAATAATGTGAAATGTTATTTTAACATCAAATTATTTATCTTATTCACAAATAAAAGAAATGAAACACACAAAATGAAAATGTATGAGTCACTATAGACACTTGAGAGATACTTGCCAATAATTTCACACAGAAAAAATAACAGGAACATATAAATATATTTTCATATATTTGGTTGCGCCATCTGACATTTTTGGGTGCTCAAATTAAAAATACTAAAAAATAATGAACCTAAAAACTTTGAAATGTTGGTCAACTACTGAAATCTGTTAGAAAACTTAAATCTTCTCTCAGAAATATGTTTTTTATCCATTCTTAAAGAACTTTTAAAAATACGTTTCTAGACCCTCTTTTTGTCATTGACCCATAAATAAGTTTTTCTTATGTGTTATCATGTTAAAGAAACTTGGTCTACATTTCTGCATGAGGGGTGATACAAAACGTTTGTTATTTTTAAAAACACTTGAGGGAATAACACCCTTTCCTGCATGGAAACCCCCCAAAATGAGAATATAACAAAATATGGATTATTTGCACGTTGAATTAAACTATAAAACAATAAGAAAATACAAGTTAAAGTTACTCAATATCTTAAAAAGCAACAGTAATACTGTTTTGTATAAGTTGATAATATAAAAAAGGGGGTCCACCAATCTGCTGTTTTCTTTCATTTTTATTTTGCCTACAATACTAATTTCTGAGGTTTAGTATTGAGTAATATTGATTATTATCACTTTAATTATTTATTCTTTGTTTTTAACTCCCACTTCTTTTGTTTTGCACATTTTTAAATTATATGTTTTCCTGATTTGATATTATTCTAGAACATACTGGTCTGCATCTTTGCTTGAGAGGTGGTACAAAACTATTTTTTTTTAATACATTTGAGGGAATAACACACTCTTTTCTGCCCTCCCCCCCTAAAATGAGAAAATAATAAAGTATGCATTACTGCATGTTAAATTGAACTATGAAACAATAAGAAAATACAAGTTCAAGTTACTTCATATCTTTAAAAAAATGCAACAGTAGTATAAAAAGTATTGTATACGATTGATAGTATAAAAAGTGTTCGCTTTCTCTCATTGTGCAGAAAACACTGGTATCATTCTTTTGTGCATCAGATTTAATTTGAAACATTTCTTTTCTAGTTTTCAAAAACAAATAAAACAGATATCATTGTACTGAGTTAGGTTTTTTTTAATCCAATAACTGTGCACCAATACACAAATCTTAAACCATAACTCCTCCAGTTTGGTCAGACAACATGTAAAAAAAACAAAACATAACAAGTGTAACTGGTTCAGTCAGTGCAATTTGTAATATAAAACCCAATGTAATGATAAAGGAGTTTAAAATGAGGAAAAACAAACAATAGTTTCACCACTTTGGTCAAACAACAAAACAATAAACAAGCACAAATCATCAGTGCAATAAGAGATTTGATACCCAATGAGAAATAGAATAATATGGGCATTAGATAAAAAAGAAGCTGGGTAACACTTTAGATTAGGAACACATTCATCATTAACTAGGTGCTTATTAACATGCATGTAAGTAGCCAATTAGTATTTATTAAGCACGCATTAACCCTTTATTATACCTCTATTGCACCATGAATTCAGACTTTTCCATATATTATAACACCTAATTATTACTTATTGACAACAAACTATTGAATATGTCTTCCTTAATCTAAAGTGTTACCAGAAGCTGAAATTGAGAAAAAAAATAAAGTAGCTTCCCTGTTTTGGTTGATAGACGTTCAAAATAAACAGCAATCAGCTCCTTACATTGGTTTTGTGCAAATAGGAATCAAAGACTTGTTACAAAAACATCTAAAAAGTAAAAAACTAAATCAGAAGTAGTCCCAAGTTTTCACCATTTTTTATTGCTAGAAAAGGCAGAAGGCCCTTGGATAAAGCATGATTGACTGCTTTTTATTGTCCATACAGTGGAATAATATTAACAAAGTGCCCCATGGATAATTTGAGTTGATAAAATGTAAACAACTTATCCTGGATGCTCTTCCAGTGGATATAATGTTTTTAAAATGCCCCATGGATACCCTTCTAATGAATGTGTAGTAAAGAACGTGACCTCTGGGTAGTTTTTCCAATTGATCCAAAGTAAACAAAGTGCTGTCTAGGTCAGTGGTTCCCAACCTGTGGGTCACGGCCCCCTGGTGGGCCGTGATGGTATTGTAAGTGGGCCGCCAAATCATTTCCAAAATATTATGACTTTAGAGGAGTGTAATTATATAAAGATACAAGATATCAATAAAGAAAGAAAGGAACAAATATACAGAATACTGTTTTAAATGTCAAAACTCAATTGCAAACTGGGCTAGAAAATAAAAAATGTTCAGATATGCATATGTAAAAAGTTTGGGTAACATGGCCTGACTTAAATTCAACTATGACCCAATGTGTATTTTAAAATAAAATGCAACAAAACCCAAAATGTAATAAATTTTTAAATATGTAACATAAGTGTAAAAAATAGTTACATTTTGGCTAAAAAGTTATTTTGTTTTTGGCTCGGAGTCTGTTACATTACCAAGCAGCTATTACATATCAGGGTTTTATTACATTTTGGGTTGTTGTTACAAATGGGTCTTGAACAAGGCATTTTATATCCTCTGTACTTATTAGGGTCGATGGTGGGCCGCAAACATTTTTGAGACTTAAAAATGGGCCCTAAGTTGGAAAAGGTTGGGATCCACTGCTCTAGGTGTTATCCACTTTATAAAATGTAAACAAAGTTCCTTTTGGATGCTTTTCCAGTGGATAAAATGATGTGAAATATCCACTTGATAATATTCCATTGGATAAAATGTAAAAAAAGTGCCTGTTGGATGTTGCTCCATTGGATAAAATTCAAACAAGTGTCCCCTCGATGCTCTTCCAGTGGATAAAATGTTACTAAATGTTTTCCAGTGAATGGAACATGAACAAAGTATACTATATTAAATGTATGACTGGATGGATACCCTACCTTTTGGGGGCTTCTCTCAATCAAACTTGATATGATGCCTTTTCTGTAAACTAGGTGCCACATGTTTGGTTGTTTTGCAATGTTTCGGAAAATGTTTTATTCCACTTGGAAGTAAGTTGTACATCAATCTATTGTTTTATTGTGAGAATACTTGATTTTTACTCTATTTTGTTTTTCTAAAAACCTTTAAACTCTATAAACTTGAAAAGTTGAGCTCAAAGTTCTTGTGTCCTTGATAATATTCCAGTGGAGAAAATGTAAACAAAGTGCCTATTGGTTGCTCCTCCATAGGATAAAGTCCAAACAAGGGTCCACGAATCCTTTCCCAAGGAATAGGATACACAAAGTGCCCTCTGGATTCTTTTCTATATCACAAAATGTGGACAAAAGTGTCCCCTGGATGCTCATCCAGTGGATAAAATGTTATGAAATGTTTTCCAGTGAATGGAAAAGGAACAAAGTCTGTATTGAATGTATAACTGGATACCCTACATTTTTGGTGCTTTTCTCATCGTGTACAAGATATAGCAAACACTTTCTTGATGCCCTATCTGTTGATCAAATTTGATATAATGCCTTTTCTGTAATATAGGCACCATGTTTGGCTGTTTTGCAATGTTTTGGAAAATGTTTTATTATACTTGGAAGTAAGTTGTACATCAAAATCCATTGTTTTATTGTGAGAATACTTGATTTTTACTCTATTTTGTTTTTCTATAAACCTTTACTCTTTACACTTGAGAAGTTGAGCTCAAAGTTTTTGTGTCCTTGATAATATTCCAGTGGAGAAAATGTAAACAAAGTGGCTATTGGATGCTCCTCCATAGGATAAAGTCCAAACAAGGGTCCATGAATCCTTTCCCAAGGAATAGGATACAAAAAGTGCCCTCTGGATGCTCTTCCAGTGGATAAAATGTTACAAAATGTTTTCCAGTGAATGGAACATGAACAAAGTATACTATATTGAATGTATGACTGGATACCCTACCTTTTGGGGGCTTCTCTCATAGTGTTCAAGATACAAAGGAAACACCTTTTCAATGCCCTACCCGTGGATCAAACTTGATATAATGCCTTTTCTGTAAATTATGTTTGGTGTATTTTGTTTTTCTGAAAATCTTTGAGCTCTATACACTTGAGAAGTTGAGCTCAAAGTTCTTGTTTGTGAGAAACCAGCTCTGAAGGTGGGGTAGTAAAACATGGAAACACGTTTAGCAGCTTATCAGGTTTCTATTCAGTCAGACAGGTACGGTCAGAGGCCAAGTGTGTGGGTTAGTGGGTGTGTGCCTACCCGGATATCCTCCTCCAGTATTTCATCACCAGGGTTTGTCAGGATCTTCAGTTACTCTTGATCCTGCTGTGTTTACTTTCTCTGATTCGCTCTAAAGGTCACTGTGTCTCTTTTTTTACCGCTGCAGAAATGTTTCTACAATGCTGTTTATAAGGACAGAATTTGTTGGTTTCCAGTTGGTGAAACGCTCGCTGCTTTAATCCCTGCAGACACTGGTTTTCATTGTCTTGTTGTCTGTTCCTGAAACAGTCTTTGGTTTTGTTTCCAGGTCATGGATGCAGAGAGCGGGGAGCTGTTTCTGGGGGACGTGTCGGCAGAAAGCTGGCAACTGGAAGCTCCTTTCTCCTGCTCCGAACTCATCTTCACCGGCTCAGAGAAACCCCTGCAGGACTGGGCGGTAGACCCTGCATGTGTAAGTCGACGCTCGTAATTGTACACTTCACTCATTTTGACTTAGATGGCTACAACACGTTCCTAAAAAGCTGGGACAGGTTGATGGGAAACAGGTGAGTGTCATGATTGGGTATAAAAGGAGCATCCCCAAAAGCATGGGGCCAGGTTCACCACTTTGTCAACAACTGCGTGAGCAAATAGTCCAACAGTTTAAGAACAATGTTTCTCAACTTTGTCCAACTGCAGGAATTGATGGATTTCATCATCTACAGACCATAATATCATCAAAAGATTCAGAGAATCTGGAGAAATCTCTGCACGTAAGCAGCAAGGCCCAAAACCAACATTGAATGGNCGTGACCTTTGACCCCTCAGGCGGCGCTGCATTAAAAACCCACATCATTGTGTAAAGGATATTAGCACGTGGGCTCAGGAACACTTCAGAAAACCATTGTCAGTTAACACAGTTCATCACTACATCTACAAGTGACAGTTCAAACTCTACCATGCAAAGACAAAGTCACACATCAACAACACACACAAACGCAGCAGAACTCTTTTTGGAAATCATGGACGTGGTGTCCTCCAGGCCAAAGAGGAAAAGGACAATCCAGATTGTTCTCAGAGCAAAGTTCAAAAGCAGCATCTGTGATGGTATGGGGGTGTGTTAGTGCCCCATGGCATCATGGGAAACTGTCCCAGTATCTGTGAAGGCAGCATTAATGCTGAAAGGTACAAACAGGTTTTGGAGCAACATCTGCTGCCATCCAAGACACTTTGTCTTTTTCAGGGACGTCCCTGATTATTTCAGCAAGACAATGAAACCAAGACACATTCTGCTCCTGTTACAACAGCGTGGCTCCGTAGTAGAAGAGTGCAGCTACTAGACTGACCTGCCTGCAGCTCCAANCAGTATCTGTGAAGGCAGCATTAATGCTGAAAGGTACAACCAGGTTTTGGAGCAACATCTGCTGCCATCCAAGACACTTTGTCTTTTTCAGGGACGTCCCTGATTATTTCAGCAAGACAATGAAACCAAGACACATTCTGCTCCTGTTACAACAGCGTGGCTCCGTAGTAGAAGAGTGCAGCTACTAGACTGACCTGCCTGCAGCTCCAAAGCTTCAAAAATCAGTGTCTTCAGTTCACAAACACTTATTGAGTGTTGTTAAAGTAGAGGCGATGAAACACAGTTGGAAACATGAGCCTGTCCAAGCTTTTTAGAAACGTGTTGCAACATTAAGTTCAAAATGAGTGAATATTTGCAAAAAACAGTTTAACAATTTGACCAATAAATATCTTGTCTTTGTAGTGTATTTAACTGAATTCAGCCACTAGAGGGAGCTGTAAATGTTTCCTCTTTTTCAGCCACTGAACGACAGCGAGTCAGAAGACGTCCTTCACGCCGTTGATCCCAATGAAGTGTTTCCCAGCGGCCCTCCAGCCGACCCCTCGTCTGAGAGCGACAGCGGCATCTCTGAGGACCCTGTAGTGGAGAGTCCCGTCCCCACGGGGGCAGCAGTGAGCACGACTCCCACTCAGCCGACTCCTGCGACGGTCTACCAGGTGGTTTATGACATCAGCAGCCTGGGCGGAGTGAAAACCGAAACAGGACAGGAGAACGTGATTTCCATAGAGCTCGGTGAGAAACAGAGCGGTGTGACGGTTTCTCTTTCCCACAGTTTAGACTCAGATTCACTTTTTAAATCCTGGGGGAGGAAGTAGATGTATTTCTCTAATCAAAGGATGTTGTTGCTGTTTTTTCCCTGTGCAGATGAGTGGAGCTCTCAGGTGTTGTTTTCAGACTCGTGCATCGTGAATGAGCTGCCCGTGATTTCTGCCGCTCACCTCAACGGCAGCTTGGCTGGCACCGCTCCTCCCAGCCCCGACGATGATCTCGTAAGACTTTTACTCCATTTTTTCATTATTTTTCTGTGTATATTTCTGCTGGATGTGGAGATTTGAGGAGGTTTGACTTCTTCTTCTTCTACTGTTGCAGTTGTATCCAGACCTCCAGCTGACGGAGGAGGAGCAGAAGCTGCTGACACAGGAGGGAATTTCTCTGCCCAACAACCTTCCTCTCACTAAGGTTTGACTCCTGACAGAGACTTTAACCTTTTTGAGGACTATTTCTCTTATTTTGACTATAAAACAGTCAAGAAGTGCCCTGAGAATAAATGATTAGGTCCTTTTTTTCTGGACTATTCAAACTTTCAATACCTGGGGTTGCCTCCAATTCGCTGTTGAAAAAAAGAGGAAAAATTTGCAGAGTAAACTGAAAATTTCAACATTAACAAACATATTTCCAATAACACTTATGAGACTTTTCCCTTATTTTGTTTAAAAAGGAAAGTGTTTTATAGCATCACCAGAATCTCCAGCATCTCACAGCTTCTCCCAGTCATCATGAGACAAAAACTGAAACTGAAAGTAGAGAAAAAAGATATTCAGCTACACTGCACAGTTAAAAAAAAAAGGCATGGTACAATGTTTTAAAAAGGTTTACACACAGCACAAGCTTTAAATAATGCTCACAGTAAAAATAAAAAATTGAAACACTTTTCTAACACAATAGAAAAAATACATGCAACGCACGCACATCCATAGCTTATTATGTATTGTCAGCATTTAATTACGTACATATTAAACAAATAAGACTTGGTACACTTGACAATACAAGCATCTATCTACACAAACAGTCACACAAATGAAGTAAAAATTAGATGGAGAGAAATTCATCACATCTAATGTTACCTTTTCTCTCATGAAGTTGCTCCTTCAGTTGCTCGTTTTGTTCCAGAATCCTGCAGAAACTTCATGTGGAGGTTTCATAACCCACAAGGATCTTCTTCTTGGTATTTTTGGAAAAAAATCTATTCTGTTTTTTTGCAGGTTTCCTTAAACGCCTGAGTTGAAATGCTGCACTTACCACATATTGACTGAAAGAGCAAGATTTCAGCGTTTTACAAATCTTTGAAATTTTTCAAATTGTGCAAACCATTTGGGATTAGAGGACATTCAAAGTGCGCTTGCACAAATGTGAAGGCGCCAATACATCCAGTATCAAAGGGTTAAGGCTCAGGTTAAACCCTTTGTAAAACATAACCAAATACGGGAAACTAAAGCCATTTATTTCTAAATATAACAGCATAGTTGTAACCAGTGTGAAATCCTGAGTGACGTAGAAGACTGTTAAACAGAGTAACAGAGATAAACATTAGATTTCCAGTTTAATAAATTACGTGGTATTGGATTGGTGCCTCAACTCCAGTCGTTGCCGATACTGACACCAGCATTTTCTGCAGTAACGGAGCAGTTTCCCATACTGGTGTCAGTATTGGAACAACTCTAAATGTTATTTTGATTCTTATGATTGTTTTTAATTTGCAGGCGGAGGAAAGAATCCTGAAAAAAGTCAGAAGGAAAATCCGCAACAAGCAGTCTGCTCAGGACAGCCGGCGGAGGAGGAAGGAGTACATCGACGGGCTGGAGAGCAGGTACACAGTCTGATTGAAAATTGATTATTGTTGAAACACCTTTGCAAAAAATCAGGATGTCTCACAGGTGGTGAGGAGGTAACAAGTGTTTATTACACTCATAGAAATGTGTGTGTGTGTGTGTGTGTGTGTGTGTGTGTGTGTTAACAGGGCAGCGGCTTGTTCGGCTCAGAACAAGGAGCTACAGCGAACGGTGGAGCAGCTGGAGAAACGAAACATGTACGAAAACATTTATCAATTCATGATAGAATATGAAAGAGAAAAGAAACTATTTCTTTGCCCCCATGTTTAAATAGACTGGTTGTTTTTAAGTGTTTCCACCAGCAGAGGGCGCTATTGTTTTATCTACACCTCATCTGTGGGTTTATCTTTGAGGCTGTGATAATGAGAGTGAATTTCTGACTGATCTGAAGTTCAGATTTGATTTTTTTGTTGCCGTTGGGTCTTTAAAAAGTTAAAATAAAAGCTTGTTATTGTTGTTGTTTGTGCTGCTCAGATCTCTGCTGACTCAGCTGCGACAGCTTCAGTCTCTCATCAAACAAACAGTCAGTAAAGGAGCTCAGACCAGCACCTGCTTACTGGTACGTGGTGTTTTTTTAATCATGAATGCATCAAAATAATATTTTAACTAATAGAAATGTTTGTAAAGGTGTTAAAAAAGGGTTAATGTGTGGCCTTTTGTGTGTCTCCAGATCATCCTGGTCTCTCTGGGTCTGATCATTATGCCCAGTTTCAGTCCGTTCAAACGACTCTCATCCACAGACGACGACTACAGACCAGTAGGAGGTCAGAGCCTGATGATGTCACTTCCTGTTTGTTTTTAGATTCAAGAGACTTGAAGATTAGTCTTGTGTTCACTCTGATATAAATGGATAAGTAGTTGGATGGATGGATGACTGGAGTTTTGATGGATAGATGGATGGTTAATTGGTAATTTGATGGATGGATGAACATTTGGATGAATTGATGAACAGATAAATAGCTGGATGATGGATAGTTAGATGGATAAATGAATGGATGGATGGTTGGAGTAGTTGTTAGAGCTGGGCAATTAATCACAAATTGGATTAAATTGCAACATGACCTGCTGCTAAATTCTTATCAGACAGCGCAATATTTTTTGAACCTCCAATTTTTCAGAATATCAGATAATTTTTTTTGCAGTAGATGTTTTATGCTCAACACTAGTGTTACTGAACCTCAAGAGCCAAGTTGTTGAAAAATAACTTTGCAAGAGAAACAATCTAAGGAGTGAAAAATGGCAGAAACAGCAATACGTAGCATTAAAAATAATGGCAGAAATGGTTAAAAAGCAGCAAAAATGGTTGAAATTTGAGACATTTGTGCTTGTTGTTTTAATTATTTTCATTTTTTGTGTTGCGTACTTATGCTCTTATTCTTGTAAAGATGCTGTAAAGTGAACTTGAGTGTCCAGAAAGGCGCTTTTTAAATAAAATGTATTATTATTATTTTTATTATTATTATTGTTATTATTATTAAAACAATGGGAAAATAGTCTGAAAGTAGCAAAAATATTGTTGAAAAGACACAAAATGAAAGAGTAAAAGTGATTAAATGGGCAAAAAGCAGTCATTAGTTGCAAAAAGGTCTTTCACCACCATTGCACTGTTTTGTATTTTAATTTATTGTTTTATTTTGCATTATATTGTATTGCTTGTTTTATATCTGTTTTAGTCCTCTTTTAATGCACTTATCTTGTAAGGTGACCTTGAGTGCCATGAAAGGCGCCCTTAAATAAAATGTATTATTATTATTATGATTATTATTATAAAAAAAGGACATCCAAATCAATACTTTTTCAGGTGTCTCACATTTCTGTTAAAATCAAATTTAAAATGTGAATCTAAATGGCTCCAAGATATTTAATTTTAGACTTATTTATTGAACATAGTGCTTTTTTTTGTAAATAAAGAGTGATTTATTGCTTGTGTTTGTTTAGAAACATAAAATGGGGAACCTGAAAATAAAATCACAATTGCAATGTAAGGAAAAAAAGTTGCAATTAGATTATTTTTATAAATCGTTCAGCCCCAGTAGTTGGTTGATGGATGGATGGATAAGTAGTTGGATGGATTTTTGATGGATGTCTGGTTGATTGGATAAACATGGCACAGTCACTCTGATACACTTTTTGAAAGATATTTTTTCTTTTTGGACCGTTTCAGTTATTTCCAGAAACATCCTGACAGACCCCGCCTCCTCCCAGCCGTCAGCGGAGGAAGCCGACGGTCCGGCGGTCGAGTCCGACTCTTCGTCACCAACGTCTGAACTCAACCAATCAGCATCTTCGGACGGACCCGAACCGAAGGAAAATCCTGAAAACGCCACCTCTGATGGGACGCCTCAGAGCAGCAGCCAATCAGGAAACAGCTCCGTTCTTGTTGCCGGGCAGACTGAAGGACTGGGTCTGAGGTTTAAGGGTGGGGGTCCTGATCCTGCCAAACCTGGACACGCTGATGAGATGTAGAGAAGATCACATGACATCAGGACCATGAAGGTGTTGATGACGTTGGTGACGTTGTGGTCACATGACCAGCAATGGACGCTTTGAACAACGACCGCCACATTTAGGAGCTAAATGATTGGTGATGGTCTTAAATTCTGATTTGTGAGACAATTAAAGGGAAGTTTTTTTTATTTAACCACAATAAAATATTTTACTGGCTGCTTTTACAGGCTTCTCTGACAGTGTCTTACCTCAAATTAACAAATTTTATCCAGACTCCGGTGTAGTACAAGCTTTTAGATGCTAAGGTTGGAAAAACACGAACCAACACAGAGAATTCCGAGACTGATCTAAGCTAAAAAACGCTGACAAAATTCCTACAACTGGGATTTTAACTAAAAAAGTGACAAAAATGGATGTGCATTTTGATATATAATAAAACTTGTCAAACCACTGAGTTCTTTGTCACCTTCGTCTGTTGTGTTTTTGCATATTTCAAGAAGTCGTTCACTGAAAATTATCTCAGGCTTTGTCAGTTATTTCACCTCAGGGGGGCGCTAAAGCCAATTAATGATCAGTTTCGGTTTGTGAAGAGCATTTAATGAGAAATTAACCTTAGTTTTTTGTCTGTGAATTTTTTAAGGGGTGATTTTTAACCCTCTAATACATGAATTATGAAAGTCAGTGTCAGGATTTTTTCCCTTGAGTGTTTTTATTTGTCTTAAGGCATGAAAAGTGGTTTTTTTTTTAATATTTGTAACTGAGCATTCAACTTAAAACTGTAAACTTAATGTGAATATGGCTTCTTTTTCTTTTTCTGGTAATTTCATGAATAATCTTTTTTAATGCTTTGCGAAACATTTTAACTCTCTCTCATCCACTTTAACATTAAATAATTTAAAGTTATTAAGCTTTTTCACCCTCAAATTTTTGTCTATGGGTCATTGACAAAAAGAGGGTCTAAAAACTTATTTTTTAAAAGTTCTTTGAAAATGGGTAAAAACATATTTCTGAGAGAAGAATTATGTTTTCTAACAGATTTCAGTAGTTGACCAACATTTCAAAGTTTTTAGGTTCATTATTTTTTAGTATTTTTAATTTGAGCACCCAAAAATGTCAGGTGGTTCAACCAAATATATGAAAATATATTTATATGTTCCTGTTATTTTTTCTGTGTGAAATTATTGGCAAGTATCTCTCAAGTGTCTGTAGTGACTCATACATTTTCATTTTGTATGTTTCATTTCTTTTATTTGTGAATAAGATGAATAATTTGATGTTAAAATAACATTTCACATTATTACATTGGTTGTACCACCTGACATGGAAATTGTTCCAGTCACCAATGAAGTGAAAAAACCTTTTTTATCAGTATTTCAGAGANGTTTTATTCTCTTCACTTTAAAATAAAAGTCTAATGTTACGGTTGCACCACCCTGACATTTGACAAGGTGAAAATTACGGGACAAAAGTTTTTTACATTTCTCAACAGCTTTAAAATTCTTTTTATTTGCAAAGAATGTTTTATTTAAAAAGGTTCAAGCATAAAATAATGCCACTGTATTTTTAATTACCATTTACAATAACTGACATTCAATTTTTAGAGTTTAATTACTGTGGATACTTGTCAGGACGGTTGCACCACCTGACATTTTGGGGGTTTGAGGAACCAAAACACAAAAAAACATGTTATATTTTAATAGTTTAAAGATGTGTTCAAATAACACAGGTTTCATAGAATAAAGAAATACATGTGATGAAATACTCAATTCATGATGGAAGGAAATATTGCACTCGAACACAAAAAAGGGGACGTCACGTCATTGACCAAAAAGCAGATTCAGTCTCAGTTACTGCTCTATCACTGACCTGTTTTCAGTGTTTGGAGTGTTCAGGTTGTGTTTTCTGTAAAGGTTTCTCTCCTCTCTGTTTGTTTCTTCACTTCTTGACCTTTATCAGAGGTCAAAGCTCTCCTGTTGGAGTGCAGCTCCGCNAATTTTTACAGTTTAATTACTGTGGATACTTGTCAGGACGGTTGCACCACCTGACATTTTGGGGGTTTGAGGAACCAAAACACAAAAAAACATGTTATATTTTAATAGTTTAAAGATGTGTTCAAATAACACAGGTTTCATAGAATAAAGAAATACATGTGATGAAATACTCAATTCATGATGGAAGGAAATATTGCACTCAGACACAAAAAAAGGGACGTCACGTCATTGGCCCATATAACATATAGAAACAAACATTAATTTTATAGTTGTTTACTCTCTGAATGCCACATGACGAAACGACCGTCTCTGAGAGCGAAACATGGAGGAAAGACANTTACATTTCTCAACAGCTTTAAAATTCTTTTTATTTGCAAAGAATGTTTTATTTAAAAAGGTTCAAGCATAAAATAATGCCACTGTATTTTTAATTTCCATTTACAATAACTCACATTCAATTTTTAGAGTTTAATTACTGTGGATACTTGAGTCCTGCCAACGTGGTGGACTGTAAAACCCCCAAACTCCTTGGTTTTGTGTTTTTTTGTACAATATAAAATTATCAAATTTCTACACAAGTTTATTGTGTCCAAAGTATCTTATTTCTTTATGTACACTACTTTATGAGTTAAGTACTACCTTCCTTTATTTGCACTCAGACACAAAAAAAGGGACGTCACGTCATTGGCCCATATAACATATAGAAACAAACATTAATTTTATAGTTGTTTACTCTCTGAATGCCACATGACGAAACGACCGTCTCTGAGAGCGAAACATGGAGGAAAGACATGAATGTTTAAACTGCTGCTGATGTTCAGACATGCTGTGGGACTCAGGAAAAACATCGACAAAAGAGAAACGATGATTTCCAGCCTGGTGGAAACTGTAAAGAGGAAGCTGAACATCAATAAGTGATTATCTCTCAGGAACATGGAGCTTCAACCTGCAGGAAGCGTTTCAATTCAACTTGAAACTCAAATCTTAGTTCTTCAATAACTTCTGCATCTGTTAAATCTTATATTTCTGAATGATACTGATACAAAGAAAACGTGTGCAGAAAAATCTGTGAACCCTCCATCAGTCTCTGACCTGCAGTGAAAATGTGTCTGGATTTTGTGCCTTTTCCTTCCTCTGAGTCCGTCTAACGTTTCAGCAGGAGGTGGGAGCTCTTCTAGTCAATAATTCAGCAGAAAAGGATCTAAATATTCAGAAAGCTGTGTGCAGAGACACCCGCCTGCCGCTCGAGCTGATTAATGACTCAGCAGGTCTGAATTTAGAGTTTATCTCTCGGGGTGAGTTTGAGAAGGAAGTCTGTGCCGTGGTTTGATGTGTTTGTCACCAAAACTGATAAAAAAAGTGTCTGAGAAGAACAATTACAAAGGATTAATTTCCTGACTTATTATCAGGCAGTTCAGCATAATTTACTACAGGCAGACAAACTAAAACTGTCACATTATTCCAGCAAACTCTGCGACTAAAACACCAGACAAATGTCTTATTTTATGAAACTAGAAGATTAAAAATGATGCCCTGAATTGCTAAACGAATAACCAATGGGGACTAAAAAGTGAAAATTTCAAGTATCTTTAAATAGGAATCATGTCTTATTACAAGAAACTAAACAAATATATTTTCAAAGCAAATAAGGCGTAATTTTTGTCTTTAAACGAGACAATTTCATGGACTTTTCAGTAAGTTTGTACTTAAGATAAGACAAAGGAAATTTGCTCAAATCATGACATCACCTGTTTTGAATCACACAACATTTTAAGAGTTCAGGAATGTTCATTTCTAACGTCCCTTGATGTTTCTTAAAGAGACAGTAACCAGCTGCGTTTCCATTACACTGTCGCAAAATAAAACCGATATTTACAATAAAGTTCAATCGCCCTTTGCTGGTGTTTCCATAACAACTAGAATTTTGCACAACTTGGAAGAATCTTGTCCTGCAAGATTCAATTTGATAAATGTGGACGTAGGAAGAAGGACTGTAACTGGCAGTAACCATGGATACCACAAATGTTTTGCCTATATTTGAGTTTTTGCAGTGTAGTTATTAAACTACAACGCAAAATTTTTTTATTGACTGTGGCTTTTTCACTACAATTCCAGCTCTACTCTACTCGTCTCTACTGGGTTTGGTTATCTTTTCCTCTAGCCCGACTACAGACTCACGGTGGGCGTGGATCTTATAACACAGCTGCGCTAAAGTGCTGCGCAGAAGTGCGTGCATGTTCATCTATAACGCCACACAAACATCATTTTGTACTAACATATGTGCCACCGTGGTCTTTAAAGGAAAAATGGATTTCAAAAGATTTCATCAAAGTAATACAGCGGCTCAATGTCGGTCGTCATGACAACGGAGGTAAACAACAGCCTGGTGCTGCTGCACGCGGAGGAAAACGAAGGAGCTGCTTCNAAAGGACTTTTAACTTATTTAGGAATCATGAAGGAGCATTTTAGGGCTGTATTTTGTCTTCATTCAGTCTGGTTCTGTGCCGTCAGGTTTAAATGTCATTAAAAACCCGTCGCTGACTTATTCCTTTGCCTCTTGTAAGTGATTTGTTCAGAGTCAGAAGCTGCAGAGACGACATTCTCTGACCAATGAGTGACCGGCAGTCCGTCCACGTCACCTTTTAGTATCGGCTTTACTCTCTTAGAACCAGGGTAGAGTAGGTACTAAAAACTGGCGTCTGCTGCGTAGTACCGCGCTAATGGAAACACAACACAAACCGAGTAGAGTAGGGCTTAGATGGGTCAGTGGAAAAGGGCCATAATAAGATATTTTTAAACAGATATAAAACAAGCATTTGCTTATATGTGAGTTTTTACAGTGTAGTGTTGTGAAACTCTAATGCAACTAGTAGCAAAAAATAATTCAGTTGAATCTGGCTCATAATAAGTCTGATAAGACATCTTTACAAAAATAAGAAACATTTCTATATGATTTTTTTGCAGTGTAGTGTTGTGAAATTATGGAACTACAGGCAAAAAGTTTGGTTGTATCTGGTTTATACTATGTTTAAAAAGATATGTTTTAAAGAAATAAGAAACATTTGCTTATATTATAGTTTTTGCAGTGTAGTTGTGTGAATCTATAACGCAACTACTGGAAAAAAATTTGGGTTGAATGTGGCTCATACAAAGTCTAAAATGATATTTTTACACATATAAAACAAACATTTGCTTATATTTAAGGTTTTGCAGTTTTGTGGTGTGAAACACTCGCAACTTGTGGCAATTTCTTTGGTTAAATGTGGCTCATACTAAGTCTAATCAGATATTTTTGCATAAATAAGAGTAGCATTTTGCTTATATTTGAGGTTTTGCAGTGTAGTTAAGTGAAACAAAAATGCAATTAAAGGCTAAAAATGTGTCACTTGGCTTATACTAAGTTTAAAAAGGTATTTTTAAAGAACTAAGACAAAAATTTGCTTTAACTTGAGTTTTTTATTGTGTAGTGTTGTGAAACTACAACACAGCTAGTGGCAAAAATGTGTTGGTTTAATGTGGCTCACACAAAGTGCAATATGATATTTTTAAGGAAATCTGACAAACATTGCTTATAATTGAGTTTTTGCAGAGTTGTGTTGTGAAACTATAACTGAAACCCCTCCTTTGTCAAAGCTCATTTCTCCTGTTTTAAACACCCCTTGGTTATTCTTAAGAACATGTTAGAACCGAGGAAATAAGCTTATTGACTTAAATAACGGTTGCTTGGATAACCTGCTGCTGTGACTCCAGTTTTCTCACTTTGGGATCAATAAGGTCCATTGATCCATCAGGGGGGAGACTCACAGACAGTTCAGGAGCTGCCAACTGTACCAGGAGAAATCTAGCAGACGTGATGACAATAATAATGAGAAGTCTTGCTCTGCTGACTCCATTAACACCCAGAGATAATTAACTCTAACCACATCAGACTCACAAACGAGCCACACACACACGAACAGAGCAAACAAGTGTCAGCGACTGAATGTCACATCATGAATAATAGTTCAGTGAGAGACGCTGCACAGAATAAACCTGTTAACCTCTCTCACCCTGCTTTGATTGTTCACTTTAAATACAAAACATGAGTAAATATCATAGACCAGTGATTCCCAACCTGTGGTCTGCGGTCCCCCTAGTGGGCCGTGAAAGTATTGCAAATGGTCCGCCAAATCCAAAAAGAGTCTGGTTCAAGTGGAGTGTCAATACAAGATACAAATAAACAGAATAAAATTTAAACTGTTAAAACTCAGCCATGTTTTAAAGGAAATTAACAATGTCCAGAAATTCATTTGTAAAAATAGTCCATTAACTGTACAACTCCTCACTCTAATGGCGCTTTTCCGCTCTACAATTCCAGCTCTACTCAACTCGTCTCTACTCGGTTTGTTTACCTTTTCCTCTAGCCCGACTACAGACTCACGGTGGGCGTGGATCTTATAACACAGCTGCGCTAAAGTGCTGCGCAGAAGTGCGTGCATGTTCATCTATAACGCAACACAAACATAACTTTGTACTAACATATGTGCCACCGTGGTCTTTAAAGGAAAAAAAAAAGCTTTAAAAAGATTTCATTAAAGTAATACAGCGGCTCAATGTCTGTCGTCATGACAACGGAGGTAAACAACAGCCTGGTGCTGCTGCACGCGGAGGAAAACGAAGGAGCTGCTTCCTGACATCAACTCTTCCCTGGATCCAGTGAGATCACTTTAATTTTTGATTTTTGGGCCTGGTATAGCAGAGATTTTTTGTTGATCAATCATTCTTCTTTGAACTGGTTTTCCTTTTTGGTTCCCTGTGGATTAATGGACTGATTGGTGCTTAAAGACTCTCGTGGCAGACAGATCGCTCCTGCACCGACCAACTTTGATTTAATTTAAAAGACTCTTTAAAGCCAAATAGTTTGCATATTCGAAAATAAAAAAGTTGAAACTAAAACGAAACGAAAATAAAAACAAATGTAATCACTGACACAAAATTTAACAAGTTCTTTCATTGTGGGCAAATGGTTATTACGTTTTAAGCTCAGCATCTGTGACATTATTGACCAGTTATTACATTTTGGGTTTTATTACATTTTGGGTCTTTGTTACAAATCGTACTTATAGGGTTGGAGTTAATCTGCGAAAACTTTTGAGACTAAAAAGTGGGAATTTGAAAAAGTTGGGAACCACTGGTCGATGGTGTGTTAACGAAGCTACGACTGTTAGCCACAGTCGGGGGCAGTGAGCATGTGCAGTCGCTGTCGCTGAGCCACAGAGGAGACGACAAGTTTGGATGCTGTTTGTAAACGGAGAAGTGAAATCTATCCAAATTTTCTGCAAACTTCACCTTTAAGATGAAGATTTAAGATTTTGATCAGGAGTTAAATGAATGAACTGCAGTTTTAGGTATTTCCACAAAAGCTTCGTGTTATTTGAGGGGAAGTTTGCACTTTTTCCTGAATCTGAAAGTACTTCGACACCCTCTTCTGTTACATCTCAAGTTCTGCTTCACTTCTCATGAGTCTAAGGAAATTCCTGTTTACAAATCCTTTACATCTTTTCTTCACAGAGTAAAGTCAAATGCTCCAGGGTCGGATGATGCAACACAGAAATCCAACTCCAGAAAAGAATCCTGTGTTTGTGCACAGTGTGAAAACATGTCATGACATCAACTGCAATTCCGCAGTTAATTCATTCATTCATCCTGTTTTGTCTGTTTTATTTTAAAATGTGCTTTTTCTCCTGTTAAAGAAACCCTCAAAACAAAGACTCAGAGGCGTTTGAAGTAATAATCTAAAAGATGAATTAAACGATTCTCAAGTTCTGTTTTGTATTTTTGATAAATAAAATAAACCTTTTAACAAACGCTGGCTCTCTAAACCATCAGAACCAAACTGAGGCTCTGTCCGTGGTGCTGAAAGGAGACAAATTAGATTTTATAAAAGGTGTTTTTCAGCTTTGTCTAACTTATTTAATGCAAATATCTGACACTGTGGCAGTAAAGAGAGTTTATTTAGATCTTGCTTCAACTTTTACCTTGTTTCATAAGCTGTAAAAAACTTTTAAGTGTTCATAAAACCATCTTCTCTCCAGGAAATCTACGAGGTAGATAAGGTATCTGATGCTTCTTAGAGATACTGAGTTAGTTTGAGTCTCTCAGGGTTAAAAAGAGTTCAGACCGTCCCACCTGGAGCTTATAGAGCAGAAGTTTATGTGAGTGAGTCCTGCAGCAGCTGGAAGACACACAACATCTGTCAGGAATCATCCTCAGAGGATAATTCTTCAGACGCTGCAGCATTAACAGACTCGTTACTGAGATATTTCAGTCACTTAATTACTGAAAAGACTCTCGCAGAGGAACGATATAAATCTCCTGACCTTGATATGACAGTAAAATGTCTCATTTCTATCGTTTTTAACTGTTAAGCTTTGGAAACTCAAATAAATTCCATGTACTGTTTATGTCAACCTCTATAGCACTCAGCTTAATCCATAAAATGAGTTCCACAAGCTTTGTTAAATTATAAGGTGATGAAAAGTGGTGAAATATTGAGTTTAATCAAAGAGGAAACAATCACATTTTCTCAAATCTACATTGAAAAATTCAAAGTGAGGTTCTCATCTAGACTTATATAACTTATTACAGCAGAACGATTTGCAAATTTCTGATATCTAAAGGGAGTGCCATATTAGAAAAATACAACTATCATTTGTAACTGCTAGCTTTTTTGATTCATATGGCAAATTTGATATCAGTTTCGATATTGAAGAAGAATTTTTGTGATGAAAAATTTCACAAAGTTAACTCTGTTTGCATTAGTGGCATCTCAAAACAACAGAATATCATGAAAAAGTATAATGTCTCTCATTTCAGAGAGTGAAACCAAGATATTGTAAAGACTCATTATACATAGAGTGAATTATTTAAAGCCTTTGTTTCTTGAAAAGTCCGTGATTATGGTTTACAGATAATGAAAACCCAACATTCAGTGTCTCAGAAAATTTGAATATTATGTAAGATCAGTTAAAGAAAGATATTTTTCTGTTTATCAAGTTAATTTCCTTGCACCAAGTACCATTTTTTTCTACTTCTGACTGCATTTTACCCATAAAAGTCACTTTTTATTCACTTTTGGACTATTTCTTTGCAACTTTCTGGCTATTTTCCCAGTTTGCTCCCAATTTTCAACCATTTTTTCTGCTTTTTGGCCATTTTTGCCACCATAAACTAACTTTTTGCCACTTTTTACCACTTATATTTTTTTTCTTGCAAAGGTATGTTTCAACAATTAGGCCCTTTGGTTGAGTAACACTAGTGGAGAGCATAAAAACATTTATACTCATAAAAAGAAAAGGTGTTTGATGAACTGAATCTATTGAATCAACTGGTTCCATTTGAAATAGTTAAGCTCATTATACATAGAGTGAATTATTTAAAGTCTTTGTTTCTTGCAATGTCCATGATTATGGTTTAAAGATAATGAAAACCCAGTATTCAGTGTCTCAGAAAATAAGAATACTAAGTCAAATCAATTAAGAAAGAATAATTTTCTGATTATCAAGTTAATTTCCTTGCACCAAGTACTATTTTTTTTCTACTTCTGACTGCATTTTACCCATAAAAGTCACTTTTTACTCACTTTTTGACTATTTCTTTGCAACTTTCTGACTATTTTCCCAGTTTGCTCCCAATTTTCACCCATTTTTCCTGCTTTTTGGCCATTTTTGCCACCATAAACTAACTTTTTGCCACTTTTTACCACCTTTTTTGTTTTTCTTGCAAAGGTATTTTTCAACAATTGGGCTCTATGATTAAGTAACACTAGTGTGGAGCATAAAACATTTACACTCATAAAAAGAAAAGGTGTTAAATAGACTGAATCTATTGAATCAACTGGTTCCATTTGAAATAGTTAAGCTCATTATACATAGAGTGAATTATTTAAAGCCTTTGTTTCTTGCAATGTCCATGATTATGGTTAAAAGATAATGAAAACCCAGTATTCAGTGTCTCTGAAAATAAGAATATTAAGTAAAATCAATTAAGAAAGAATAATTTTCTGATTATCAAGTTAATTTCCTTGCACCAAGTACTATTTTTTTTCTACTTCTGACTGCATTTTACCCATCAAAGTCACTTTTTACTCACTTTTTGACTATTTCTTTACAACTTTCTGACTATTTTCCAAATTTGCTCCCAATTATCACCCATTTTGTTGCTTTTTGACCATTTTTGCCACCATAAACTTATTTTTATTGCAACTTCTTGCTGTGTTTGCCACTTTTTACCACCTATTTTGCCTATTTTGACTGCATTTTACCTATTAAAGTCACTTTTTTCTCACTTTTGGACTATTTTCTGCAACTTAATGACAACTTTCCCAGTTCGCTCCCAATTTTTACCCATTTTGCTGCTTTATGACCATTTTTGCCACCATAAACTAACTTTTTGCCACTTTTTACCTCTTATATTGTTTTTCTTGCTTAAGTTGAGTAACACCAGTGTAGAACATAAAACATTTACACTCAATAAAGAAAAGAAAAGTTGACTTTAAACAAATATTTTGAGTCAACTGGTTCTGTTTCAGTGAATTAAGTTAGTTGAAGAATAATTTTGATTTCAACTTAATTGACCCTAGAACTATTGCTTTCAACCGACCAAGTACATTAACATGAAACCAGTTGACATAATAGATTTATATAGAGTTAATGCTTTATTTTTTTGAGTGTAGATCAAATAATTGTATCAGAAATTCTGACACATTTCAGGTTAAGGAAAAATTGCACTGTCTGGGATTGAAATGTTGCTGCAGATCATATTGTAGTTTAATTTAATTTGATAATAATTGCCCAGCTCTACAACTTATGTTTTGTTTTCAGTCATATTTTTGAGCTTTTATACCTTGAATCAGAGAGGATATTGGGGGATAATGAGGGAAACGTTGCCATGATGTCCAGGAAAGAAACCACAAACGGTTCTGTACATGGGGTGCACGACGTAAAAACCAAGACCAAACTAGAACTATGTGTGTTCTCCTTTAGTGAAAAATAAACAAATTCGTTCAGTTGTGTTGAGAAAAAGTGTTTCACGCTCATATTCTTTCCCTCACATTCAGGAAATGAGATGCTTCTTTAGTAGATGAGTATAATAAAATGTTCTCTCCAGGAGAAGAACATGAAAAATGTTCCTGCAGTAAAAGAACAAATATTGATAAGTGCCCATTAGATGAATTTTCAGGGAAGTAAATGTTCTAAAGCTCCTCTTGGATGCTCTTCTTGGAGATATAAAATAAAACAGTAATGTCTGAATAAACCTCTTTAGGATGTGTAATGTTTTCGAGGGTGGACAGGATGAAGTGAAGGACAAAAGAGGGAGAATTCAGACAAAGAGCAGCTATATTTACGCCTTAAAGTTCACCCACCTGCAGCCTCTCCATCATCCCTCCCCGGAGGTCAGAGCACATCAGAGCGAGTGGCTAACAGCTCGTAAGTGGAGGTGTAGTGTCTGCACGGAGGATGATGTGCAGGTGATGCTCACGCCCACGCCGCGTTGAGCTAATGGCCTCCCTCTGCAGCTGCGCGTCCGCCGGATCCTCTCCTGACAAAACGTCGATGCTGTCAGATAAACGCTGGCTGTCAGCTGCACAGGAGAGGAAGGGGGGGAGAGGAAATACAGAGTGTGAAAACACAGCTGCGGTGGCTGTTCAGTTGGTGAAAATCACATCAAACTTTTACAGGAACACACATTCAGGTGAGACCTCACTTATTTCCTTCTGTGTCTGATAATAACGCACATTTTCAATCTTTTCAGCATCTGAAAAAATACTGAGACGAACCAAAATCTGTGTCAAAGTGTTGCTATTTTGAATCAGCACCATATAAACTTTATACACTGCCTGGACAAAAAAAAAAAAAAAGAGTCACCACCAAAATAAAAGGTCACACACTTGAATATTTCTTTGGACCGCTTTTAGCTTGAACAACACAACAAACAGCATGTGGGTTATTTTGAAGACCTTTTTGATCATTTATAAGTAAAATTAAGAATAAGGAATTATTTCATCAAACGCAGCAAAAGTTAGAGGGGTGTACAAATTATTCCAGCCTGCTTAAATGCACCTGGGTCAATGAGGTGACGTCCCTTTTTTTGTGTCCGAGTGCAATATTTCCTTCCATCATGAATTGAGTATTTCATCACATGTATTTCTTTATTCTATGAAACCTGTGTTATTTGAACACATCTTTAAACTATTAAAATATAACATGTTTTTCTGTGTTTTGGTTCCTCGAACCCCCAAAATGTCAGGTGGTGCAACCGTCCTGACAAGTATCCACAGTAATTAAACTCTAAAAATTGAATGTCAGTTATTGTAAATGGAAATTAAAAACACAGTGGCATTATTTTATGCTTGAACCTTTTTAAATAAAACATTCTTTGCAAATAAAAAGAATTTTAAAGCTGTTGAGAAATGTCAAAAACTTTTGTCCCGTAATTTTCACCTTGTCAAATGTCAGGGTGGTGCAACCGTAACATTAGACTTTTATTTTAAAGTGAAGAGAATAAAACAGGAAACAGGAAACTNACTGATAAAAAAGGTTTTTTCACTTCATTGGTGACTGGAACAATTTCCATGTCAGGTGGTACAACCAATGTAATAATGTGAAATGTTATTTTAACATCAAATTATTTATCTTATTCACAAATAAAAGAAATGAAACACACAAAATGAAAATGTATGAGTCACTACAGACACTTGAGAGATACTTGCCAATAATTTCACACAGAAAAAATAACAGGAACATATAAATATATTTTCATATATTTGGTTGCACCACCTGACATTTTTGGGTGCTCAAATTAAAAATACTACAAAACAATGAACCTAAAAACTTTGAAATGTTGGTCAAATACTGAAATCTGTTAGAAAACATAATTCTTCACTCAGAAATACGTTTTTATCCATTTTCAAAGAACTTTTAAAAAATACGTCCTTAGACCCTCTTTTTGTCATTGACCCATCTGCCATAAAATGTATCCCCCCTCTATAATCCCCAAATGATGTGCGAACACCATGTGGTTTATTTTGTAGTCATTTCTGATTATCTACAGGAAAACTTAAGAATTAGGGCTAATTTTATCAAACAGCAAAAGTTATAGGGGGATCACTTTTCTGGCAGGTGCAGTTTCATTGGCTGAAATTATTTGTATCCCTGTATAACTTTTGCTGTAGCCGCTCACCTGAAGAAACGAGATGCCACACACTAGGGGGAGTCTCCTGCAGAGAAACCTGTCCAGTCCCAGCTCAAGCTGCACTGCAACGAGTTGAATAAATTGTCATCCATGCGCCCAGAGTGCACACCACAACTTACAAAAAAAAAACATGAGCGAACATTACCAAGACGGCAGATCGAGGCACCCACAGCGAGGAGATCTGCAGAATCACAAAGCAGCAAAGAGGAGGAGCAATTAGAAACACCTGTGCTTAAAGATGTGTCTGCATGCTGCACTCACTGCAGGGTAAGTCGGGCGTAGTGTCCACAGTGGCCCCTAAAGACCAGGGGGAATAAATATTTAAAAAGTGCAAAATAAATTTCACAGTCAGGAACAAAAGTAAATTTGTCTGAACAAAAATACATTTTATCAAAGAAAACTTAATTTCCCCAAATTGCAAAATAAATTTCATTGGTCGCAAAATAATTTCACGGATCACAAAAAAATGTAATTGATTGCAAAATAAATTTTATGGGTCACAAAATAAATGTCATGGGATGCAAAATTAGTTAAATCTATGACCAGTGGGAATACATTTTTCAAAAGCGCAATTTAAATTTCACAGGAACAAAAATAAATTTGTCAGACCAAAATTAAATTTCATCGGACTAAAATTAATTTTCCCAGATTGCAAAATAAATTTAATAGAACACAAAATAAATTCATGGAATGTTAATTGAATTAAATTTATTCTGTGACCCTTGAAATTTATCTTGTGTTCTGGTAAATGTATTTTGTGTTTAGTGGAATTTTGTATGGGTATCATTTTGTGTAATATATGAGTATTCTTCTACAGCCAAATCTAAATTGAGATATATTTATTAAACTGTATGAAGTGGTGACAAATTCCATCCTATTCACTCCTAACAGAATGTATTTTATCTCATTGTATCCATTTGTATTGTAAAGTTGGTTTAAAGAAGCATAATTTCCAAATGTATCACAACAAAATGCAATGACATGTAACTTTTTTGTACCAATTTATTCCATCAATCATATTTATTATAATGTAAAATAACATATTGTAGTTTCCTGTCATATATTTTTAAATTGAATATACTGTAATATAGTGTATCATATCATTGTGTGATGGGTGTTTTAAAAATATAATGTTGTTACATCGTTTTGTATCATATAGTCTGTTTATATAATGTGGCATATTCTTATGTGATGTGACAAAGTATTTTGTAACTTGCTGCAATGTATCCATAACAATTCATAACATAACTTAATGTATTTGATTTGTAGTGCATGTGTTTTAATGTATTGTAGTTAATTTTATAACTAGCTTCTGTTTTGTTTTTTAATGCATTTTAATCATCATATCACCTTCCTCAGAGACTACGATTGAAAATGAGCTAACTTGGCGAAACTAACCCAAGCTGCTGTCCTGAAAATAAAGATTTTATTTGTCCTTATCTGACATGGAAAAGGGAAAACCTCTCAAAGCACCTGAGATGCTCCTGGAAGAGGAAGTTAGGGGGGTTTCCTCACTTTTCCTCTGTAAATAAAACAATGGAGATGTTTTAGTGTTTCTGAGGCTTGAACAAAAAAGTCAGCAGCACTTTTAACTGCTCTTGTTATTGCAAAGTTTCAAGAAGTTACACCAGGGAGTGTTTGGCAATAAGAGAGTAGATTATTTACATGACTGACTATAAAAAAAGGGAAATATCCAGTAAATCTCAGTCAGTTGTAGAATAAAAAGTGTTTTCACTGCCCTTCCTGTTGTTCTTCCGCTTTTTTTTTTTTTTNGTGTTATTTGAACACATCTTTAAACTATTAAAATATAACATGTTTTTTTGTGTTTTGGTTCCTCAAACCCCCAAAATGTCAGGTGGTGCAACCGTCCTGACAAGTATCCACAGTAATTAAACTCTAAAAATTGAATGTCAGTTATTGTAAATGGAAATTAAAAACACAGTGGCATTATTTTATGCTTGAACCTTTTTAAATAAAACATTCTTTGCAAATAAAAAGAATTTTAAAGCTGTTGAGAAATGTAAAAAACTTTTGACCCGTAATTTTCACCTTTGTCAAATGTCAGGGTGGTGCAACCGTAACATTAGACTTTTATTTTAAAGTGAAGAGAATAAAACAGGAAACAGGAAACTGCATCAGCCAGAGGAGCCCAAATGACATTTGTGACCAAGTGGAAAAGTTTGTAGATTTCTCTGAAATACTGATAAAAAAAGGTTTTTTCACTTCATTGGTGACTGGAACAATTTCCATGTCAGGTGGTACAACCAATGTAATAATGTGAAATGTTATTTTAACATCAAATTATTTATCTTATTCACAAAGCTGTGCAGAATTATCTTCAAAAACATCATAGTTGGAGTTCCACAGGGCTCTATGCTTGGTCCGCCTATGTTGGGTTTACACAAAAATGGTTTAATACACCAAAAAATCATATAGCAGCTTTGATTTTCACCACTCAAACTGCAAATCACAGTTTAATGTAGTATTAGGTACATTTGGTAGGTGCTAAGGTGTTGTACTTTTAATTCTTGTGTCCGTATCACCACAATATGTACATATTTAGTGTTTTAGTATTTTTTTTATTTATTTCCATTTTTCCCAAATTGCAGACTCTTGGAGAATTCCTATTTTTCTAGACTGTTCGTTCATGTACAAATGGCAAATAAAAATCTTCAACATTGAATTTGACACGACATTTTTCATCAAAGTTCAACAGTTCTTGTTATTTAATTAACTTCAACCTTTATCGAGGCAATTTATTTTGTTGCTTTCTGTGTGCATTAGTCCCTACTTACATTTTCTTTCGTTTATTACATTTTCAGTTGAGTCAAGCTTTGAATCGCATTTGATTAGAATGAAAGGTGCAACGTAAATCAAAGTCGGTGGATTTATTATTTCATATTATGTGATATTATTTATGTTTTCACTTGACTTTATAATTCATGTTTGAGGCATTTTGCAACAGGCTGCATTGATTTATGCAATGTTAGTCTTTTATTGTGGTTGTTGATTGTACAAACAGATGAAAACTAGAGTGACCATACGTCCTCTTTTGCCCGGACATGTCCTCTTTTAAGAGCCTGTCCGGTCGGGGTTTATAAAATCCATCAAATGTCCGGGTTTTTGATCTTGCCTAGCTTGACACAGAACAGTGTATTTATCATTCACGTTGAATGGTTCCTTTAGAAACACGCTCTGAGAGGTGGAATTTGAGCCGAACCCCGGAACATGTATTAATTCATCAAAAAATGAAAAAGAGCCGCTCCACACTCACTCACTCGCAGGCTGACAGGCAGGTAGAAACACTGCCAGAGAACACTCCAACAGAAAGAAAATGCCGAAACGCAAATGTCATTTCACTGATGAAATGCGAAAAAAGTTACCCTGTTTTCGTCCGGGTCGTGACAAATGGGAGGCAGAATGTACAGTCTGCAAAGCTGGAACTTATGTCTCTGTGGCTAATAATGGTTCCAACAATCTGCAAGCCCATATCACCACAACAAAACATTGAAGAATAGGCTACCTCTCTTTTTTCTTTTTGTTTAATATTTTGAGGCATTGTTTCTATTTTTACGTAATTGATAATTGGGAGGTTATCTTGAAGAATGGTTCTCTACCTCACTTTCCCAACTAAGGTGTAAGTGTCAGACTTAAGAGAGGTGATTATTTCTTATTTTGTTAAACATCTGAATACTTGTGTTGCTACAGAACTGTTTTGGGCTATTTCTCAGTATATCCAGGTAAAGTGTTCTTTTCTGGGGAATTCAGAATATTTGTTTAACTGAGTTAGAAGCACAGAAAGCCTCCTGACCCATACAAAACCCCTAAAAATGTGTGTGTGTGTGTGTGTGTGTGTGTGTGTGAGTTCTCTTTTCAGAGAAACAGAATATGGTCACCCTATGAAAACTAAAGAATGAGGCAGTTGGAAAAAAAAATCTGTCCATAGTTTGTTCAATTAATTTAACTATAAACACAGATTTCCTCGACCATTCTTTGCCTTTCCAATAAATCAGAAATTGTTTCTGTCTTCTTCTAGCACCACACCCCCTCTCTCTTTCCCTTTTCCTCTCTCTCTCTCTCTCTTTTTCCTTCCTTCCTCCTTTGTTGACGTCTCCCACTTCTCTCCCTTCTCTCCGCCCAGACTCACCGTATTCAGTCCGGAGAGTCGGTGCAACAGTGCGGACTAACAGGAGCAACAACCACGGTCCGGCTCACGTTTTCATCAACCTGTGGGGGGAAATTACAGAAAGTGAATGCAGTTGTACAGAAAGAATCTGTGCTGAATTTTCCAAACGGACTTTACCTGCCGGATTTAAACGTTTCATTGACTTTAATTTGGAAAACTACCGAACACCTTGACGTTTTTGGGGACGTTGAATTTTCCACTCAGTCCTGATAATGTGGATTAAACATACAATTTCGACGCCTTTTTATCGTTTTTAAATCAGTTTTGAACCACGATAAGGTGGTTCAGTAAGTTTCATAGCTCACTACAAATTTTCACGAAGCGTTTCCTAACCGTTACATGTCAAGTTAGTTTAACACTGTTTTTAAAGCTTAAACTTACTTTTCTCGATCCCGAATCTGCTGTGAAATTAACTTCAAACACTCGAGTATTTTTTAAAACATCACTCGACATTAAATTGTGTCGTTTCGGGACATTTTCTTGCTCTAAATGAGTTAAATAAACGCCTTTTTTCGGTCGCTACCATAGTAACAAATTGCCGCCCTTTGCCCACCTGCCGCTCGTGAGGGCACGCGCCGGGTATGTTTTCGCGGGCATGGGTACAGCATCCCATTTAGGACCAAAAACCTGCAAACGACATGAAAAAGACACCAGAAAACCACTAAGGTAAGCTTCAAACAAAATAAAATCAATTCCATTTCAGTCTAAGAGGAAGTATTGATTAACATTGGAGAGGATAATGGACGTTTTAGTTGTTGAAGAGTCTCTTTCTTCAGGGCATCGACACCTGTAAGTACCATTCATTACAATGATGCTGGTGACTTAGTAGTAGTGGTTTATTGTTGTCAGCAGAAACTGATGACTCACAGGTTAAGAGGTTATCAGTATGGAAGCCTCGACCCCTGAAAAAAAGTGATATGTGGGTTGGCTGGTTTGCAAAAATAATATAATTGCAATTATTTTCCCCTATAACCCAATTGCAATGAATTTGTGATTAGTTTTAGGGTTCATTATCTTGTGTGTCATCATCACTCTTTATTAAAAAGTGCTCCAAATACAAGACAGAACTGAGCATAAACAACTTGAGAAAGCTATTTTGGTTCATGTGGCATATTTGATGAGCATTGTTTCAAGCTTTTAATTCTTGGAATGTTAATTATTATGGTTTGCAGACAATGAAACCCCAAGATTCAGTATCTCATGGAACTGGATTATAACATAAGATCAATAAAAAATGGACAAATCTACACAGAAATGTCAAGTTTCTGAAAGTATGTTCATGTCTATGTGCCCAATATTAGTCACTTTTCACTCTTTTCTTTGCCACTTTTGACCAGTTTTTGCTTCTTCTTGACTGTTTTTGCCACCTCAAACCTATTGTTCTTGCTACTTCTTGCTTTTTTTTGCCACTTTTCACCACTTACATTGTTGTTCTTGCAAAGGTATTTTTTTTAACAATGTGGCTCCTTGGTTGAGCAGGGTTGAGTAACACTGGTGTAGTGTTCTGACACATTTATTGCTCTGTCTTTGATAAGAATATTGTAGCAAACCATTTTACAACTCAATCTAATTAGCAATTATTTGCCCAGCCCTAGTGTTGTGTTGTAGTTATCTTTTGAGTTCAACTTACTTTTTTGTTATGTTGGACAATATTTGCTGCCTTGTGGAAACATTTTGACTTGAACCCAAAGCTCGTTTTCTTTTTATAACCTTATGATTATAGATGATATAGACCTTTTCAGCCTGCAAACCCAAAAAATAGTGCCATTAGACCTTCAAGATTTGCAGGTATTTGTGTGTTTCCCAAACAACAGGTGTTGTCATAATTATGGTTTACTTATCTAGGGGTCTTGTGGCAATGGTGAAAAGTTGAAAAATCAGATGTATCATTTTCCATTTGCCTGGTTTTATGGAAAATGTAGCCCCTATTTTTTGGTTTCATTATTATATATTTTTTCACTTACAGTTTATATTAAATTCAATTCATCCAGTGTAATATCATACTGTGATGCAGCATGACATTCATAACAAGGTCTTGAGCACAGATTTTCATATACACGATAGTCTATGGTCAGCAGGGGGAAACAGAACACCCTATGCACATACTTATATAGATATATAAACACACATAAACATGTATGTTGACATGTTATGTTAACAATATTCTGTTGTGAATAGTTTTAGATTTTGGAAAGCATTGCACAACCCTTTTATCAATATTGTGTGCTCCAATTGGGAAATGTAACTTTTCAGCATGTCATAAGGCAGTAAATCTACCTTCGCTGCCCTGAGAGTGTGATTAAATCTGTCATTTTAAAGGTGGAGTTCCAGTATTTTTAATATTTTATGACAGGATGAAAACCTGCTTCCACCTATCCGTGATGTTCTTGAGGTCAGGCTTTTTTAGGACAAAGAAAGAAATCACTCATAGCTTTTCGTGTGAAACCTCATGATGTGGGAAGGGCTGACAGCAAACTGTCCTCTCATTTTCCTGCTTCGGGGAGTTTTCCTCCCACGGTTCAGTGCGGCCCAAGGCCACTCAGGACTGACATGGACTAAATAACTACAGGGATCCCAACCATGACCAATCGTTGTGTAAGATAGAATAACAAGACTTCATCAATGTTGCATGTTTTCTTAATGTCTCCCTTGTGTGCGTCCACAGTTTCCGGGATAAATAGTTGAGTCGTGGTGGAAGTGGACGACCTGCTGGGGGAAAATGGCGTGTTGGAAGGAGGGCGCTACTTTCCTGCTGGTTCTGCTGGTTCTGCTCGACTGGCATCCGGTCTCTGGACGTCTCACCCGACATCGCAGTTCGAGAAAAGCTCGGGCACATTACGAACACCGCCCGCAGAAGAACATCACGCTCGCTGTCATTTTACCTCAAAGCAACACGAACTACCCGTGGGCTTGGCCTCGCGTCGGTCCCGCCGTCGAGCGGGCTGTCAGGACCGTCAACGCCGACCCCACCCTGCTCCCCGACCACCATCTTGTCTATGTGTACAAAAACAGTGAAAACAACCACAGCATCTGCTCCGAGTCCATCGCCCCGCTCATGGCTGTGGACCTGAAATTCGCCTACGACCCCTGGGCGTTCATCGGGCCCGGCTGCTCCTACACGGCCTCGCCTGTTGGCCTCTTCACCACCCATTGGGATGTTCCCATGGTTACCGCAGGCGCCCCAGCTGTAGCCTTTTACGGCGGAGTTTACCCATCTATCACCAACACTGGCCCCACCCACAAGAAGCTCGGGAAGTTCGCTCTGCAGATTTGCGAGGAGTTTGGGTGGCGGGAGCACGTGATGCTCATGTTCAACGACAACAAGGAGGACGACCGGCCGTGTTACTTTGCAGTGGAGGGTTTGTACACGGAGCTGAAGAGCATCAACATCACCCTCGTCGACAGAGTGTTTGAAGAGAACAAGCCGCCGATCAACTACTCCGAGATCCTGTCTGAGGTCCAGAACGACGGCCGAGGTGAGCTGAAACCTTTTTTCTGATGTTGACTAGGGCTGAACGATTCATCGAAATCGCAGTTTCACACATCGTGATCATGTGATCGCTAAAGCTGCGATTTTTTCCTGCTCCTGACTGACCCAGGATCTGTTGTATCAGCTGTTTCACACACACCTGTCTTTTTGAGTGTGAGACTGTTGGGAAAAATCCTTTTTTCCTTGTGATTGTTGAATTTTGTTTTTAGCTGTTTTGTATTTTATTTAACTTAACACAATTAAGAATATTTTGCACTACATCATTCTTAAAAGTTAAGAGTCAAAGATAGCTCTTTTTGTTCTTCAGTTTTTATAACTAAAAATACAATTTAAAAAACTTTGGTTCAGAAATAACAGGAATAGGTTTTAGACTCTGGGTTTTGATAGAAGTCAAAATTTGACTTTTTATCTAAAAATCTTCTTCGTTTTACGATAGTTGACAGCTGCCGTTCGTGAGTAGTTTTTATCGGGGATATAAGAAACTTCAGGAAAGAGCCAAAAGGAGACTAAACCTTCTGAAGAAGAAGAAATAAATATTTTTATTTCTCTTTTTTACTCTGCTCCACCGGAAATTCTCTACTGCGCAGACTCTGGCTGCACAATGGCGGCTAGAGAAACGGGTTTTTTTGGCTTCAAAAACGTAGAACGGTGACAGGCGGAAGCACGCTGTCCATTCTATATACAGTCATTGTTGTATATATATTGAAAGTTTCTTCGCTAATTGCAGAAATCGTGCAGTGGATGCACATCAGCAGATCCAGTAGCACAAGCTCAACATGGTAGTTCGCCATTATCATCGTTGTTGTACCAGTTCCTGCATGACCATGCTACAATGAAAGTGAAATATGCATACACAAAGCGGAATGTGATACCAGCGTTTCCACTGAAAACTCTGGCTCGCTGTTTACATGGCAACGGTGAAACAGTGTTCCAGAAAAATTCCACTCTGGGGGCCATTCTCAAAAGTTAAACAAACAACAGTGGTGAGCAAGTTGTTTTTGTAGGCTTTTTTGTCTTGCTCAAGGACATTTCGGCATGTGACTGACCCTCCGATTGAGAGTCGCCACAGCCGCCTGTTTTTGTGTGAATGAGAGGCCGGGAAATTGTCCAAAATTTCTGAAAGGAACAAAAAAGGGAATCTGCTCTCCTCAGATCCTGTGAGTTTTTATTTTGAGCCCAAATGCTGAATATGGAGCTCATCCACCCGAAGAATGGGTTTATAATTAGCGTGATTGAACACACCTGTGCTTTCCTGATGTGACATGTACTCATGCAGACTCGATCAGCTCCAATCATGGAGGAGAAATGTGTTTTTTTACAGCAGACACTGAGAATAAACAGCAGGGTAAATTGCGTTCACAGCTCTTTCTGCTTTTGCATCGTTGGCTGTGATTGGACGCGGTGCTGATGGGAAACATGGGGTGAGAGAGGAGCAGATAAATACACTGGGATGTTTGATGGTTGTATTTGTGAAAACTGAGCCGCTGAGGAAGGTTTGTCTGGACCCAGTCTGATGGCTTTGACGTCTACAGGCCTCTAATGGGTTTTTAAGGCCACTTAATTAAGGCAAAAGTCATAATTATGGTTCTTTGTCAAGGATGTAATCATGCACTCAGCTCAGGATATGATGCAATTCATGAAGCTGCTCCATGTTTTCATGATTTGCTTTTTGAGAGTGTGAGTAATGCTGATAATGTTCAGGCTTTAGAGAAGAAATTGGCTCATAAAACTGTGATTTGTGAGGCTTTAATTTCCTCTTTTTACTGCCTCATGCCTACTTCAGTCTTTTCAGCTGCAGGAGCAAATAAAAACATCTTGAAACAGCTGATGGTTGTAAATGCATAGAAAA